>JARYGA010031982.1:20000-22500 GCA_030545235.1 Helianthus tuberosus
GTTACCTTAAAGCAAGCTTGATGTGTGCCATCATCTCGTCCAAACAATAGTACCCAACATGGCTGACAAGCTCTACCGACTTTACCCATAGGCACGCTTGCCTGAATACCTATGGGGCCATGAAGGAACTACGTGGGTCGATGATACATATTGGGCGTGCCCAATTCCACATCAAGCAAGCAAGCAACGCCCCTATAGGCAGATTCCACCCGCTTGAACTAGCAATTGCGGGCTGGCTGTGCTGCCAGAACGTTACCTTAAAGCAAGCTTGACGTGTGCCATCATCTCGTCCAAACAATACTACCCAACATGGCTGACAAGCTCTACCGACTTTACCCATAGGCACGCTTGCCTGAATGCCTATGGGGGTGCCAAACTACCGAAGTGGGGCTCAGCATGCGTTTGACACCTCTTTCCTCTCCCTTGGGCACTCTTGGGGTAAAGACAACCGTCTCATCTCGCTCACAATGCATGTGCTTGCCTTGGCCTTGGCTTGGCCTTGGCATGCCTTCCTAGCACATGCTTGTCCTTGGCATGCCATCCCAGCACACACCAAGGCATGCCATCCCAGCACATGCCTTGGCATGCCATCCCAGAACATGCCTCTCTACCCCAAGAGTACTACCACCCCCCTATATATACATTCTGCACAAAAAGTAAAGTGACAGGAACAGATATTAATTTTTTGAGAAATCATAATTTTTGAAGGCAAGCACGTGGTCAGCCACGCTTTCAGGTCGTCTTGCGGGAACAAGGGCAGCGTGCTGGGCAGCGTTCTAGGCAACATGCCATGATGTGGGGCGCTTCCAAGGCAGCATGGCTTGTTTACTAGGCAACATGCTGCAATGTGTGGGGCATCGATCGATTAACTAGCAAACGTCGTTGTTGCTTGTAGGCATCGTGTGGGGCATTTACAAGGCATCGGGCTTGATTTATAGGCAACGGGGCTTGGGGAGACCGACGCCTTGCTTGTATAGGCTTTAAACCTCGCGTCTCGTGTGCTTCTATCATGCCCATGCTTGGGCACAGGGGTTGCTCAAGCCCCTGGTCTCCCCTATATATACATTTTGCACAAAAAGTAAAGTGACAGGAACAGACATTAATTTTTTGAGGAATCATAATTTTCGAGGTTTGCTGGTCGTCGAGGCAACGTGGGCAGGCAACGTGGGGGGGGGGGAGGGGCGCTTGGTGGGGGGGAGGGAGGGGAGAGGGGCGCTTGTTCTCAGTCATCGTTGGGGCATTTGGGCTGTTATGCGCGCCACCAGCCTCCTTTGGCTTGGGCGCTCTCCTACCTTGCCCGGGCATGGGCTGCTCAACACCCACCCCTCCCCTATATATACATTTTGCACAAAAAGCTAAGTGACAGGAACAAACATTAAATTTTTGAGGAATCATAATTTTTCAAAACCCCATCAAACGACGTCGGATTGGCATGAAATTTTGCGTGAGACCTCGGTAACGTGTTTTAAGGTGTTTGGATGAAAGAAATTCAGTTTTCGGGTCCCGAGGGCCCGTTGGCCCGTCTCGGTCGGCCCGTGACGCTTGTTTGACGTGGATTGTCCGTAACCCCATGAAAGAACGTCGGATCATCCCGAAACTTTACGTGGCTGTTGTAGGGCCCAAGTAGGGTGGTTTCGGGTCACGGGCTGATTTGATCGGGTCAAAACGTTGACTGGGCTCGGGTCGGGACCGAGCGCCCGTGTGGTTCAACCATAACCGTATCAAACGAGGTCGGAACGGCAGCAAACTTCATGTGAGCCATCGGGACAAGTTGACGGTGGTCTTGGGAAATAATAATCTGGATTCGGGCCCACGGGCCTGCGGGCCCGGTAAGTTCGTTTTCTCGGGATTCTTCGTAACACCACCAAACGACGTCGGATAGCCACGAAAGCTGACACGGTTGTTCACGGGCATTCTTATGGTGGTATCGGGTCACGGCTTCACGTCTCGGGTCAACGTGTTGACCGGGCCATGTTCGGGCCCGATTTGTCGTTGGGCCTTGGGTCGGGCCCGTTGTGCTCGGATCGACACCAAACTTTGTACAGGTTGTTCACGGGCCATTCTTACGTGGTTTGCGAACAGGAGTTCACGTTCTCGGGTGAGGTCTTCATTTGGGCCTTGTTCGGGCCCGATGTGTCGTTGGGCCTTGGATCGGGCCCGTTGTACGTCGGATCGCCACGAAAGTTGACACCGTTGCTCGCGGACATTTTTATGGTGGTGTCGGGCCACGGCTTCACGTTTCGGGTCAACGTGTTGAACGGGCCTTGGGTCGGGCCCGATGTCGTTGGGCCTTGGGTCGGGCCCGTTATGCTCGGATCGACACCAAACTTTGTGAAGTTGTTCACGGGACATTCTTACGTGGTTTGCGATCACGACTTCACGTTCTCGGGTCTGTTTTTTTATTGGGCCTTGTTCGGGCCCGATGTATCGTTGGGCCTTGGATCGTCCCAGTTGTACTCGTTTCGACACCAAACTTGACGTGGTTGTTGACCGGAGACCT
>JARYGA010031983.1:0-40815 GCA_030545235.1 Helianthus tuberosus
ACTGAGTTTTCATCACTCTCATCAAACTGTGGCTCCTCTGATTTTGTGGAATCAGATTCATCGCCAGATTTTGCATCAAATTTCTTAACAACCCATTTTTGGTTGTCAAGTTTAACACTTCGCCTGTAAAATCTCTTCGAACACTCACCAACTTCAAATGTTGAATTTTTGAAAACTTTAAATTTTTCAGTTGGTGGTTCAGTTTTATCAACAATAACTTCTTTCAGTTTTCCAGAAACTCCCTGTTTTGTGTTTGTCGCTTTCGGGCAATTCCATGCAATATGACCAACTTCATTGCATCGGAAACAGGTTCTTGTCTCTTTGTTCACATAAGCTCCATTCTTTCTCTTTTCAGCAAGAAACTCCTGGTTTGACTGTTTCCAAAATGAGCTCTTTGCTTCTTCTTCATGACTGGTTCCTGCAATATATGTCATTTTTGCTTTAAAATCACGAACATATTTTTCATTTTTATAGTTTTCAGATGGAATAAAACCAAGTCCTTTCTTTTTGTAGTTACGATTTTGGTTTGGTTTCTTTTGAAAACCAGAACCAGAATTGTAACTCTTTTTCTTGTTCAAACGTTGTTGTACTCTTGAGGTGTAAGGTTTAGGTTTTTCATTAAGATTTAAATCTTTTATTTCAGAAATATTAATTTCTGTAAGTTTGAAAACCTTTTTAATCAATTCATTTTTAACACCTCTTATTGGAAACTCTTTATCAAAATATAATTTGTCAGAATCATTCAAAGTATATACAACTTCAAATGTTTCGTCATTCAAATTAGATTTTGACAACAAAAACTCTTTACTGTAAACCCTTTTTCCCGACGATTTTGAATTCTTTTCGGATGAATTTGAATTCCCGACTGACTGACACGAACTTTCGGACTCGGACTTTGACTCTGACTCCTCATCCTTATCCAACACCTGATCAACCACTCTTTTTATCAGTTCTGACTCATGATCTGTGTCGGACGCTGTGAACATGACATCAATATTGTCCGGTAAAACATCGGTTATCTCAGATTCTAACTTAATATTGACCGCCTGTTTTAGTTCTTCCTCGTTAGGTTTCCTAGATGAGTACCCTTCCCAAATCGGAGGCGGACACTTATTATAACATACATCCTGTTTCTTACCAGTATCCTTTTCCTTTGGCTTTTTGATTTTATCTTCATCTTTAAATGCCTCGAAACCTTCAACTGTTGGATAAATTCTATCCATTACGTAGTCACAACCTTTGTAACTTTGCAGCAATCTTCTGATTCTTTCATTCTCAGTTGCTTCACTATCCAACTCTTTCTTCCACTTTGCACATTCTTCTATGTACATGTTGATCTCTTTCTGCTTTGTCATCATAGTAGCATTCAACATCTTCATAGCTTTCTCTCTTTCAGTGTTAGTCTTCTCCAGACTATTCACATGTCTGTTCAGTACATCATACGACTTTTTCAAATTCTTTACATCAAACAATAACTGTTCTTTCAACTTTTCTAACTCACTAAACCTCTCATCTTTCTCTATACATGGTTTACAAGACTCTAAACATGTAAGACAAGGTTTTGTGATTTCAACAATTTTCTCAACTTCAACTATTTTCTCTACTTCAACTATCTTCTCAATTTCAACTATCTTCTCAACTACTTTGACTTCTTTCAGTTCTTTTTCAGCTTTCCTCTCTTTCAGCTTCTTTAATTTTTCTGCAAAATAAAATTCAAAACTGTCAGAAGATAGATGAGTTTTTCCAACATTTACCTGTTCCGTCTCTTCATCATCACTTGTTTCTGACGAACTGTTTTCAGATGAAACAGATCCTTCATCTTCACTTTTCTCTTCATCAGATAACACTTCCATCCATTCCTTTAGCATTTCAGGCTTTTGAATAATATGAGCAATAAACGCTCCAACATTTGAATCAGCTGGAATGTATTTGTCCCAGCTAAATCCTTCAGATATTTTCTCATCATCTTGATCACAAATGCCAAAATAAGCTTTCCTGTTTGCATTCTCGATCATTCTTCCATGTGCCGTTTGTGGCTCTTTTTGTTGATGTGGTTGATGAGTGATTTGCTGATAAATGGTCTTCCTATAATAATCATCTTTTCCAGAAGACTCCTTTGCTCCTCTTGGCTCCTGATTCTTGCACTCTCTTTTAAAGTGTCCTTTTTCCCTGCAACGAAAACAGACAACTTTAGATTTATCAAATCCAAGATTAGAAAGATTTGCATCCAAGAAATCAGTTCTCCCTGTAACCAATCTAAACTTTTCTGCTCTCCTCAAAACACTTGCTAAAGCCCATTTAATATCCATCAGTTCTAGCTCATCTGCATCGATTTGGTCATAATCTTCTTTTGTTAGCATTGGATTACCAATTCTTCCGGCAATCAACCCTTCATAAGATTCCAATGCAGTAACCAATAATCCCATATGATGCTTTACTACTTCTTCAGAATAATTTTGACCGTTTTGAAGATGTAGAGCTACATTGCACTGAATTGAATGAGCATTTCCAGCAGATGAACTTTGAACACTTGGAGGATTCACCGTTGCGAACCCACTAGTGTTAACTGAACCTTGACTGCTTGGTGTAGATTGATTTCCAGCACTATACGCAGTTTGTATCTTTGGACTTGCTTCAGCAGTTTGAACATTTCCTTTATAATACAATTTAATATCTTGTTGATGATTAGAACTGTTCATTCTAGCAATTTTCTGCTGCTCCAGATCCTGTGCCTCCAACTTCTCTATGAACTGTGCAATCGATAGCCTTTTAAACTGTCCGGAATTCTTCAATATCATCAAATATGTACCCCATTCCTGTTGCGGTAACGCGTCTGCAAGCTTTTCAACCCATTCTGCTGGAGTTTTTGTTATCTTCAACTGTGACATGGTGCGTACAAGATGACAGTATCTTTCAATAAGACTTTTTGTTGTTTCACTAGGCATGCACGCAAATAGTTCAAATTCCTTCTTTAGCAATGCTGCTTTGCTTTGAAGCATCTCAGTACTTCCTTCGAATTTTGTTTTAAGAGCTTCCCAAATAGAATAAGCATTTTCATCATGTTGAAGCAACACAAATATATCTTCTTTAACAGCTTGTTGTAACAGATTAATCATCATCTTTTCTCCTTTGTAACTCTCTCTTTCTTGTTCCGTGAACTCTGAAATGATTTTATCAATTCCCGCTGAATTCTTTGGTCTCTCGTATTCAATTTCGATGCTTTCCCAGGCTTTTAGATGATTCGCCTGAACCCAATTCTCAAAACGTTTCTTCCATCCGTGATAATCTTCAATTCCCATGAGTTTTGGAGGTTTTTGCATAGTTCCAGTTTCATTCTCCATGTTCATGTTCTTCGCAATTTCAGCCGGAGAAGCCGAAGTTGAAGCAAAAGCGTTGTAAAACTCGGAATCCATGATTCGGTAGTAACTTGAATTTCTTGATAATCACTTGACGTAAACCTGACGTAAAAGCGAAATCAAAATGATATACTGTCTTTGAAGCGAAATCAAATTCAAATGTGTCCCTTCGAGCGAAATCAGTATCTAAGATGACCCTTGGAGCGAAATCAGTCACTAAGATGACCCTTGGAGCGAAATTAGTCACTAAGATGACCCTTGGAGCGAAATTAGTCACTAAGATGACCCTTGGAGCGAAATCAGTTGCAAATGTGACACAAAAACGAAATCACATGTAAAATATGACACAAAAGCGAAATCACTCAGAAGGTGTTTTGGACCATTTTTACTTTGAATTTGAAGCTCATACTTTCAGGGATTTGTCTATGACCACTTTCCTACAATCTGTGAAATTTTGAGCCAATTCCGACCGTTAAAACTTGGTCTGACGAAGAAAGAAGGTATAGAAGTAAGAAAAAGTGATGAAATCCAGCAAATCAAAGTAGAACTCCTCCTCCTGAAGCTCTGATACCACTTGTAGGATCGAGTTCTGACCCGAACGAGTCGTTCAGAGGAGTTTTCGTCAATTACAGGTGCGGAAAACAAGTAATTAACGTAGAAACAGCTAGCAATTCACTTAATTCACTGATTTGATTGATTTAACAGCTTGTACATTCAAATCTCGATCCGGCAGCACTTCGGTACGAGTTTCAAGAACATGTTAATAAATGATTTCGTGCTTGAGGTATATATAGACCTTGTGATTTCGCTCATATGGACAAGATGTCCATAAAAGCGAAACCCCTTCTTGCCATAAAAGCGAAACCCTCCCTCTCAGCATAGGGGTTTCACATATGTGTACATAGGGGTTTCACATATACGGACATGTCCATATATGTGAAATCACTTTTAAGGCTAATTAGGGGTTTCACATATACGGACATGACCATATATGTGAAATCACTTTTAAGGCTAATTAGGGGTTTCACATATACGGACATGACCATATATGTGAAATCACTTTTAAGGAAAACCCGTACAAAATGCCCTAATCTAACAATCTAAGACTAAGATTCGATACAAGACGAAGTCGACAGATGTAGTGCACCAACAGTTAGCTTGGCTAACACCCCTCCGATGCTTAAGTCAGTAATAGGTTCAAAACAATAAATAACATTAAAATATACTAAAAGAGATAGAATCCATACCCTCCTGAGTTAGAATTTAAATTCCAAACTTACTTGAAATAGAGCTTTAGATGTATAGCATTCCAGGATCTTGGTAGCATATCCCCCTCCATATTCTTGAGTCGATATGCTCCTTTTCCTGATTCCGATTCAATCTCATAGGGTCCTTCCCATTTCAGAGCCAACTTTCCATCAGCAGGATTAGTAGTATTCTGAAAAGCCTTTCTCAATACCCAATCTCCAACCTGGAACCTTCTAGTCCTTATATTCTTGTTATATGCTTTAGATATCCTCTGTAGATATGCTGCCATCCTTAGCCTTGTTGCGTCTCTTGTCTCATCAATAGTATCCAATTCCTGGCAAAGGACTTCAGGATTCTGCTCAGGATCCCGGAGATTGGATCTTGCTGTAGGTATCACCATTTCTGTCGGGATCACCGCTTCTGCTCCAAATACCAAGGAAAACGGGGTTTGGCCAGTTGCACTTTTCACCGTTGTTCTATCAGCCCATAAAACAAAGGGTAGTTCTTCTGCCCATCTTCCTTTTTTAGCTCCTAGTCTCTTTTTCAGGTTGTTGACAATTATCTTATTTGAGGATTCTGCTTGTCCATTTGCTTGAGGATGTACTGGTATGGATGTGATCATTTTGATTCCCTAATTCTTACAAAAGTCAGTAGTCCTCTTACTTATAAATTGAGATCCATTGTCACAAATTATCTCAGCTGGTACTCCAAACCTAGTCAGGATATTCCTTTTTATGAAGGATACCACTTCTTGATCTCTAACTTGAACAAATGCTTCAGCTTCGACCCACTTAGAGAAATAATCAGTCATTGCCAACATGAAGACCTTTCCTCCTGGAGCCTTTGGCAATTTTCCTACTATATCCATTCCCCACTTCATGAATGGCCAAGGGGAAGCTATAGGACAAAGTGGCTCAGCCGGCTGATGTAATATATTACTGTGTCTTTGACAAGCATCACATCTTCGAGCATATTCTGCAGCATCTTTTCTCATCGTCGGCCAATAATATCATGTTCTTAATACCTTTGAGAATAACGACCTGCCCCTAGTATGGTTACCACAATCCCCTTCGTGTATATCCTGAAGAACTTCTTTGGTTTCGGGATCCTCTAAGCACCTCAGATATGGTCCTGCAAGAGATTTCTTATACAAAACATTATTTATAATAGTGAATCATGATACCTTCATTCTAAAGGCCTTAGGATTCTCATCCTTTGGGATGTGTCCTTCCTTGAGATATCTCATGATTGGAGCCGTCCAGGACTTAGGATCCTCTTCAGGATACTCATCATCAGGATCCTGAACACTTATTATTTGCTTATCCCGAGGATCCATCGCAGGATATAGGATATGTAATATCGGTATTCGGGTTCCTTCCGGTATCCTGACTGATGATCCTAGATTTGCCAAGGCATCAGCTTCAGCATTATCCTCTCTTGGTACCTGTTCAAGTGTAAAAATATCGAAATATCCTGCTATTTTTTTGAGAATTTCGAGATACTCGATTAACTTCTCACCTTTAACTGTATAGGATCCATTAAAATGATTAGTAATTAACAAAGAATCAACATATACTTGCAAACTCTTGATATTCATACTCTTAGCCAATTCTAATCCTGCAATTAAAGCTTTATATTCTGCTTCATTATTAGTGGCAGGAAATTCACATCTAATAGCCTGGGGTAATATGCCCCCCTGTGGCGATTTTAGTAGTATACCCAAACCTACACCTCTAACATTAGATGCTCCATCAGTATATAATGTCCAGGATTCTAAGTTTTCTCCTAGCTGTTGTACTTCTAGGTCTACTTCATTTTGAATATCACTACTGAAATCAGCCACAAAGTCAGCTAAAGCCTGAGACTTTATGGCATTTCTAGGCTCATACACTAGATCAAAGGCACTTAATTTCACTGACCATTTAGACATCCTACCTGTTTCCTAAGCACATTTTTAACAGGATGGTTGGTTTTAACGTGAATCCTATGTGTTTCGAAATAATGTCTAAGTTTTGTTGATGCCATAACTAGGGCTAATATCAATTTCTCTAAGAGAGAATACCTAGTTTCAGCATCTAATAAACTTTTACTAACATAATAAACAGGATGCTGCTGACCTTCATGATCCTTTACAAGGACAGCACTTACAGCATTCCCTGATACTGCAAGATACAGGGATAATGGTTCACCATCCTCATGTTTCTTCAATAGGGGTGCAGTTGAAAGATACTGCTTCAAATCCTGCACGGCTGCATCATGCTTTACTCCCCATTCGAACTTCTTATTCTTCTATAGGATATCATAAAATTCCTTGCATTTTTTCGAGGAACTTGAGATAAATCTACTCAATGCTGCAACTCGCCCTGTTAATCGTTGGACATCTTTCATATTTGAAGGTGATTTGATATCCTGAATAGCTTTAATCTGCTCCGGGCTTGCCTCTATCCCCCTTTTCGTCACCATGTATCCTAGGAACTTTCCTGCTCCTACTCCGAAATGGCATTTAGCAGGATTTAATTTCATGTTGTACTGATCCAGGATATCAAACGCTCCCTTAATATCCTGAAGGTGATCCTCAGCCTTCTTGGATTTTACTACCATATCATCGATGTACACCTCCATGGTGTCCCCCAGCTTTTCTTTGAACATCATGTTCACCAATCTTTGATATGTTGCACCTGCATTTTTCAAACCAAAGGGCATAGCAGTGTAACAATATATACATGTTGGTGTCATGAAGGCAGTATCCTCCTGATCTGAAGTTCCATTTGGATCTACTGGAATCCTGAGGATGTATCCATGAAGGTTAACATCTCATGGCCGGCAGTAGCATCTACCATTGAGTCAATATGAGGAAGAGGAAATAGGTCTTTGGGACAAGCTTTGTTCAAGTCTGTGTAATCTACACAAACTCTCCATTTCCCATTTTTCTTCTGCACCACAACTACATTTGCCAGCCATTTAGGAAACTTCACTTCCCTAATCATCTTGCTTCTTAGTAATCTTTCAACTTCCTCTTGGATGATCACATTTCGCTCCGGAGCAAATTTCCTTCTCTTTTGTTGGACAGGCTTGAATGACCTGTCAATACCAAGCTTATGTGTTATAATATCCTTGGAAATACCTGTCATATCCTCGTGTTTCCACGCGAACGTCGACATCCTGCACTTCAAGAAGTTAGTTAATTGTTTTTCAATATCCTGAGGGATGTTGGTTCCTACGAGCACCGAGATATCCGGATTATCTTGGTCCAGGATAATTTTATTTACATCCTGCTCCGAAGCCTCCACGATATCCTGGGCCCGCATCTTTAATTGCTATGCTGTACTAGGCTTGGTTGAGGATTTCATTGAGGATGAGTAACAATCCTTCACCTCCTGCTGATCACTATCTACCTTGACAACCCCCCAAGGTGTAGGGATCTTGATGCATTGATGATAGGTTGATGGCACAGCTTTCATATCGTGGATCCACGGCCTGCCCAATATGATATTATAGCAGGATCGGGAGTCCATCACACAGAAGCGTTGCATTGAGTTGACCCCTTCAACATATACTGGTAACTTTATCTCTCCCACTGTGTTCCTAGCCTCTCCACTGAACCCAACAAGCACAGTGGACTTCGAAGTGATATCCATTGGAGATACGTTCATTCTCTTCAGAGTCTCTAGTTGGATTATGTTGACGGAGCTGCCATTATCTACCAGTATCCTGCGTATAAAATGGTTAGCCACATATAATGTTATTACCAGAGCATCATGGTGAGGATCCTGGACAGCATCCCTGTCATCACTGTCGAAGGTGATCACTTTATCAGTTGTGAGGGTCGTCATTCTGGCTGGCTTATTTCCTCTTTCGGCCTTAGCCTCCTTTGCATGTCTCTTAGCCGCAGAATACGAAGTCCCACAAATGTCGGATCCTCCTGAAATAAAGTTAATTATCTTGGCCTTATTCTTCTTTCTCCCTAGGAGATCCTTCAAATATCCCTTGCTCAGGAGATAACTTATTTCTTTCCTTAGAGCAATGCAGTTCTCAGTCACATGTCCGAAATCTTCATGGAAGGCACACCATTTGGACTTATCCTTCCAATCAGCTTTTTGTTGATTCTTCCGAGGCCACCTGGCTTTGTCTCCTAAACCCTGCATGGCATACATCAGTTCAGGTATGTTAACAGAAAAACAATATTCAGATAATTCAGGATACTCCTCAGGATCCTCGTCTTCAACAGCATTCACTTTCTTGCTGTCATTTCTGCCATACGGCTTGGAACGATATGGTTTATACAAGGATTCTGATTTTCTATTGGTTGATTCATAGGTGGTGGATGAATTCATCCTCTCTTGCATCTTTTTGTCATCCTCCAGTCGAATATATCTTAAAGCCCTCTTCCGAGCTTCATCCAAGTTCTTGCATGGGTTCATTACAAGATCCTGGTAAAATTGAGAATCTTTCTGTAGCCCCATCTTGAAAGCATGCACAGCCGTTGCAACGTCAAGATGTGGAATATCTAAAGATTCTCGGCTAAACTTGTTCACATAATCTCTTAAGGATTCCCGAGGTCCTTGAGTTATCCTGTAGAGATCACTTGTTAGTTTTTCAAAACTTCGACTGCAAGAAAATTGGCTATTAAATAAATTCACTAGATGAGCAAATGATGTAATCGAATGAGGAGGAACATTTAAGAGCCATTTTAAGGCTGATCTTGTTAAGGTTGAACCAAAACCCTTACAGAGGCAAGCTTCCTTGAGATCTGGGGGAATAGGATTAATCTCCATTCTTTCCCTATATTGAGCAATATGCTCTTCAGGATCCGTAGTTCCGTCATAGAGCTTCATGTTGGGGGTTTGAAATCTTTTTGGGATTTCAGCATCACAAATAGGATATGCAAAGCGGGATATCCTGTGGCTGTCTTGGGACACTTCTGGGATTGGCTGGACCACCCCAGGTACACTGGAGATCATGTCCTTCAATTTTTGAAGTTCCCTAGAAAATGCTGACGTTATACCTGCACCCTGCAAAGATCCAATATCATTAGTAGCAAGAATATTATTATTATTTGACATGTTATCAGTCTGAGGATTCTGGCCATATCCTGAAACATATCCAGAGCTCCTCACAGTTGACATCCTGACCGAGGAGGGTATCTCAGGAGTATGATTCTGGGAATGGCTAGGTACAATATTTCCCCTGTTATCCTCAGTATATACAGCCGAACTAAAGTTCAAAGCTCTGGGCAGTAAAGGAGTGACAATATCCTCAGCGGGTCTGCTTGAGCTGGATTTCAAGAGCTGTATTTCCCTCATCAGCATTTGGTTGGTCTCCTGTTTTTGCCTTATCTATTCCTGTACACTACCAAATAAAGTTAGAATTTCATCATTAGAAGCCAAAACAGGACCAGACCCCCGGGTATTGTGAGCGGGGATAACATCTCGAGCCACATGAATTTCAGTTCCTTATGACGAGGCTTGCATTCTCGGAGGAGGTGGTGGAAGCACCGAACCAATCGTTACAGAGGTTGTGGCAGACACGGTGGAAGAGCTCATGTTTGATCTCGAGGCCATTGAAAAGAATGTAGCAAAAAGTTTTGAAAATAAAAAACCAAGTAACAATTTTGCAAAAACGTTTAGTAGAAGTAGCACCACTTGCCCCACGGTGGGCGCCAAATTGTTTTGGTCAAAAATTACCAAAGCAATTAAGTGATCAAATTAGTTAAGTGAGGTAATGTGCTTGAAATGTGTGTTGAAAATATGCTGGTTAAGTTATTTGCAAAAACAGTGCAGGATACGGCTCAGGATATAGAGCTGTATCTATGATCAAACAATGAACGAAAGTGTAAAGGACGACACAGGATGTACGAGGAAAACCCTTGATCAATCTAGATCGCCGGCACAAAACCTCGGGAGCTGACAATCGCAGCTGCCTTGTTCTTATATTACTTCAAATATCAGGATACAGTGCAGGATATGATGCGGATCAACTAGGTGTTACAATGTAATTCGAGTACAAGTGTTTGTGTGTAGTGATTGTTTGCAACAGGAGAGAAAAAGTGTGCGTAAGAGTGTGTGACTTAATCTGATCCGATCTATCTATTTATAGTAAAAGAAAACTAACTAAATATCCTATTATTCCGGGATTCAGTGGATATTCCCTCATATGAAAGTTGCAGTCCTAGTCTTCCAGGTCCAACGTCTATAAGCCAACTGATTTGTCCGAGTCTTGAGGGGAAGAAGTCTACTTGAACGTTGGAGACTTGCACCTTCTAATCTGCACGTGGTTAAATCAGTTACTACCAGGATATCGTACCAGGATGTTACCAATATCCTGATCCGGTATCCTGATCACAAATAAACAATCAAAGCCAGAATATTAGTCAGGATATATGTTCAGAAAATGACCCATAACAGGGGTATTCTCAAATAATGTTTCCTAGATGTTTGAAGACCAACAAATGTCCAAAGTGCTGCTTCTTCGTTCGCATAACGAAAAGCTACCGCGTGACAGGAAGCTACCTTGCAAAAAATATATATATATCGACACCCTCAATACGCATCGTATAGGCCTATACGATGCGTAATACTTTTTGGTAGGGGACAATGGCAGCCTTTGGTAGGCATAGAAGTTTGAACCCACCTCAATACGCATCGTATAGGCCTATACTATGCGTATTGAGGGTGTCGATTTAATCCCCCAAGGTGTGCCAATAATACGACCCTAAAATAAATAATATTCCGAGTGATATTTTCATTCAAATCATACTCTTGCAGTAGTATGTTCATAATTGAAATGGTCTATTCATAAATAAATGATTTTCCCTTTAAAAAAACAAAGAACAAAGGCATCTTACCACTAATAGAGATGCATATCAATATTAGGAACCAGACTAACATTAACATCATCAATCTGTTAGTTCAAAACAACAAAAAAAAAATTGTTAAAAACCATTATTTGGCTCAAACACACCAGGCATAGAGTAACCTGATTGTGCTACTATTATATAAAGTAACCTGATTAGTTGTAAATCCAATACCAAACACACAATCACTATGCTACCATTAACATATATTTATCCATTTTTAAAATAACATAATATAGTAAGGTTTGACATAGTAAAAATATACCTTTCATGTTAGTTGCAAAATCATTCAGTGGGATCTTAATTTCCAAATTTTTCTCTTGTTTTGCAGATTGCTAAGCATAAAAAGAAAACAAATATTAGAACATAAATTATTAAAGTGGTAGTGCACAAAAATATATGAATATAAACTTACTTCTAAGGCCATCTGTAGTCATAAAGCCCCTTTGTGGGCGTTATGCGACACGTGTCGTGCCACGTCACACAGGGGCTTTATGGGACGTTATGTCACTTATGGCCTAGTCATAAAGCCCCTACCTCATCATTACTCAATTAATAAATTTTCAATTTTTTTAATTAATTTCTAACTTTTTAAAATTAAAAACTATTCCATTAAATAAAAAACATTACAATAAAATGAAAAAAAAAGACATTAAAATAAAATTAAAAAAAACATTACACTAAAAAAAATACAATTATTCTTCGTCTTCATCGTCGTTCTCTCCTTCTTCCTCTTCGTTTTCTCCAGTATCCAAACCTACGTCTTCAAAGTTCCCGGCTTCGAATTCCTCAACTTCTTCTTCCTCGGAATCTTCTTCGCCGTCACCATTGAGTCGCATTGGGCGAATCGCCCAAGCATGCTCGACCAAATCCGCCTTCAACGTGTTATGTATTTCCTTAGATCGCAATAGTTGAGCATTTGCGAGTCTCTCTTCCATTGTTGCTTGGGTTCCTTCAACTAAATCTTCCGGAATATAGTTTTGGCATATCGCTTTTCCATCATCCTCTATGGTCATATTATGCATAATGATGCAAGCATACACGGTCATTCGTATTCTATCCTTATGCCACATACGACAAGGATTTCTGATAAAATGCCATCATTGCTGTAGAACCCCAAAACACCTCTCGATGTCCCTTCTCGAAGACTCTTGTAGTTTTTTAAAATACTTTCTTTTCTCATCGAACGTTTCAGAAAACGTTTTAACAATAATCGAATATTCCGGGTATATACCATCGCCCAAATAGTAGTCATGCTCGTAGTCGTTCCCGTTCGCATGAAACCTGGCCTTTGGTATCGTTCCAGAAATGTAGCTCTCTAATAATGGTAAAGCCTCTAAGGTATTAATGTCGTTCATACACCCGGCTACACCAAAGAAATCCGACCAAATCCAAAGGTCGTATGACGTAACCGCTTGTAAAACCAAAGTTGGCCCTTTTTGGTCACCCCGTGTATGTTGACCTCGCCATGTGGTTGGACAATTATACCAACGCCATTGACGACAAACCAAGCTACCAATCATGCCGGGTATTCCATGCTTTTCTAGATGCGCCTCATATATTTGTAGATGGTCGTTCCAAGTGGGATTTCTCAAATAACGTTTTCCATACAACTGGCATATACCTAAAATTTAATTTAATATATAAAAGTTTTACTAGTGAGCCGCTAAACATAAAAGTAACTATATAAAAGTAAATAAATAAAAATGATTAAAAATACCATAGCAAAAATGTTCCACGCAATCTCGTGTTGTTTTCTCCCCCATCTTCAAGTACTCGTCGTTGATGTCGTACGTGTTTCCGTACGCTAATATGCGTAAAGCGGAAGTGACCTTTTGAATTGAGGTGAAGCCTAAATATCCTCGCGCGTCCATTCTTTGCTTAAATAAATCATACTTATCTTCCAAATCATTATTAATGCGCAAAAATAACCTTTGGCTCATCCGAAACCGCCGTCTAAAAACATTGGGTCCGTGAACCGGTGTGGGATCAAAACAGTCTTTCATCAAACGCCCGTTCGCGGCATCACGATCTTGCAAGATATAGGTGCGCCTGTAACAACCTGCACGTTCATGCGTTGTTACTACTCGATACTCCCGTTACGCCTAGCACCAGAGATTCGTATCATAATGTGTCTATACCGCTTATATCGCTATCTCGCAGTATTTTCGCATATTATGCATACTTTATCGCTATCACATCACATTGCACTTACTGACAGCCACGATGATGTCAAGTGAGGACCAATTCTACCCTCTTCGATAGCCGTGATGCGTCTCAATGCAACGCAATACTCGAAAGCGCACTCGCGGACACGCGCAACTCGATTATCGCATCGCAAACTCGGAAGTTGTGAATACGTAAATATGACCTTTTGTGGGCTAATTGTAATAAATATATAAATATAAATGTGTGGTTACGTGTGAACAAACTAATCGCAACGCTTAACAATCGAAACGAAACGCCGAAACCTAAACGCCGGAGACATCTGATCGAATGACAATTCGATTGGATGGCCATCCGATCGGATGGCCATTCGATCGGATTTCCATTCGATCGGATTGCCATCCGATCCGTCACCTGGCGCCTCCTTTCTCCTCCCTTGCCTATAAATACCCCTTGTCACACAGCTCTTGTTCGACCAGCATGCTCCAGCCCCTTTTTCTCTCGATTTCTCACGATTCTTGTAAGTTTTCACTCTAAATCTTGTACTTTATCGATCTACACACACTTTCACATCTTTCTCACCGTCAAATCTTCCATTTTAACCATGAAACCGACTGATTTGAGGTGTTCTAGGATGATGTCATCATGGGGTTCTTATGAACTTCAAGATCTGGCCTCATTCCTCCAAGAATAACTCAGATCTGACTGATTTCCACATGATTTTACACGAATCTTACCTAAATCTATGCTATCTAATCAAGGAGACATTTGATTTCTGGATTAGCATGGAAAACCGTCAAGAACGGCCAGATCTGATGGAACGGGGTGGTCTCGGGCCGTTAGAACAGGTCGGATTTGGTGGAATTTATGTTGCTTAACACGCCGTCATAACGTCTCCCTCAAACCGCAAAACTTTCAAAACTAAACGAGTAGCAAAACGATCAGATCGTGGGACGGATTGCCGTCTGATCGGATTGTCATCCGATCGGATCGCCATCCGATCGAACCGCAATCCGATCAGATTGCACTCGGACTATAACACTTAAACAATTTTCAACATGTTCAATGCATTACTAGTTCTAACGGATTGCCATTCGATCGGATAGCCATCCGATCGAATGACCATTCTGTTGTGAGCTCATTCACACTGAAATGTCTCGCTGATCGGATCGTCATCCAATCGAACGATCATCCGATCGGAAGACCGTTCGATCGAACGACCTGAGAGGTAGAGATACTTCTCTGTTTTCAAAATGCTATAACGAAAACTTCAAAAGTTTAAACACTTGTCATCAAGCACATCCATCTCAAACGAATGTCAATCCGACCTAATGGCCATCCGATCGGATGACCGTCCGAACGGATTACCATTCGTCACTCAGTCAATCATCATCGCTCAACGCACTGTTCCAAACGCTTACAATACTAATGTGAACAGGCTAACTCAACGCGCTCGCTACCATACAATCTAGATTGTGTTTATTAAGTTAAACGCACACTGTGAGTATACTCGACGGGAATCTCCATTTCAAAATCTAGTGGAACTCCCGAATCTATTCGACGAGCACAACCACAGCTAGGGACGAAGTTATTAAGTCAGGGGTGAAACCCATATCTTAATGACCCGTTCCACTCTCTAAGATGATTTTTAAAAGCTCCCACCAAAGACTCGGCGATATCAACGACTCGAGCCACGTGATGACTAGGAGGACGAATGCCATGAACTGCATCCCAGTGGAAGCATAGTCTACTAGGGTAACGCGGATGCATGAACTCGTTGGAGGATAGCTGAGTTACCTTGGGTAGTCAAACGCCTAAACACCCGAGGCACTCTATCTATTTTTCTAGCTTACGACTCGCCGATTTTACGCGTTACCGAATTTATTTACGCTTATGTGTTTACATTTTAAAACTTTACGCTTTACCGATTTCTCGATTTATCGATTTTCGCTTTATAAACGCACGACTTGTACAGCCATCGCAATCTAAAACGAAAACCGAATGCTCGCAACAAAACTAATGTCTAATTTCTCGCTCTCGCCTTCTCCCATCAACGCGTCCTCGCGTATTCTTCACCAACATGTATGTAAGTATAAACTACGACTATTTATATATATACAAACGAAACACTTGTGTGAGAACTTAGGAATCTCGTGTCCCCTATGTGGCTCCTATGTATATACGTAATACTATACAACCTGCAACAAGTTTTGATCGCGCTCAATTGCATCGCACCGCAAAACTCAAAATCATTATGATCAAATCTCACTCCAAGTCTCTCTCTGTCTAGATGCCTTCCAACAGCTCTGCTTTGAGAATGTCAGCCAGGAGACGAGCCAAACGAAGGGACGAAAAGAGGATTGCTTCACTTGTGGCCAGGGAAGTGGTCAAAGTCATTCCTCACATTGTCACTCAAGTACACTCTCTTAGCAACTCTCGAACTTCGAAGGCGTTAAGACAGAAGCACCGCAATCTGCTTTTCTCTACAAACACTTCAAGGCCTGTGATCCAATGGAATTCATGGGTGAAGGAGGTGTGTCTCAACTACTCCAGTGGTTCGATGCTATCGAGGTTACCCTTCGTCAGAGTGGGTGTCCCGAGAGTTTCCGAACTACTTGCGCTACAAGAGTCTTTCAATCGCGAGCACTCGAATGGTGGACCGCTGAACGAAACAAGCGTGGGATCAGCACAGCTTATGCTCTCTCTTGGGATGAGCTGAAAGAGCTCATGAAGAAAGAGTACTGCCCTCCTCACGAAGTCCAGAAACTAGAAGACGAATTTTGGGGAATCAAGCAAATCGAAGGTGACAATGCTGGCTACACAGTAAGGTTTAAACAGCTTGGCATTATCTGCCCAAGTCAAGTTGACACCTCAGTGAAAGCTATCCAGAAGTATATTCGTGGCTTGCCTGAATGTGTGGGCGATTTTGTCGAAGCTGCGAGACCTGCTATCGTTGAAGAAGCCTACCATTTAGCTGCCGAAATCAACGACAAACGACTCATGTAAGGATTTTTCTCCAAGAATCCGACTACAAAGATTTGTCAAGCTCCCACTGTATCGTCTGACGACACTACTGAGTCGTCTGAGGAATCATCCGACTATACTACCGAGTCATCCGACGATGCTGCAGACTCCACCGACGACGACGACCCCTCATCTCAGGATCGCAACGAGGCCAGCCGCAAGCGAAAGGAACCAACCGCGGATGATGAAATTCCAAACCCCGAGCCTCTCTGATCTGCTCCAGTTCACGTGAAGCGCGCCTACACTGGACATCATCCCCTGTGTCTCACGTGTACGTATCATCACCCGCCAGAAGCTAACTGTCTCTATTGCGACAATTGCAACTGGTATGGTCATCTTACTCAGCACTGCCGCACGGGGCCGCAACCCTGAGGAATTTCAGCAACAATCGAAGTCTCCGCAGAAGTCCTCCACAGCAACATTAATCATGCTTCCAATGTTGTTGTAATAATACGATTTTCGCCGTTAATTTCTTTTATGTGTTGAACTTGTTCTATTTCTCAATGCAATGTGGACTCTATTTCTCTCACACTCGCGCACAATCTATATACTAGCACTACATACTATATAATGTATTTTACCCCTATTATGCGTTCTTGAGATAAGGTACGATAAACGTGCAAGGATCAAATTAATCACGGGTGCACACGGGGTTACTGTGATCAGTGCACGGATACCGTAATGAGTTTCAAGGATGCCATAACGTTAAAAGCATGGTTAAGCGTGGTGGATACGCCGCTGGTACTTCCTATATATAAGCGTCTTGACCATGTCGACACAGTGTGACATCTATTCACGGGATAAAGGCGTGTGGTTGAAGCATGGTGGATACGCCGTTGGTACTTCCTATATATAAGTGCTTCGCCATGCCAACTGATGTCTTGTGAAGAAAGTGCCATACAAGTTGAACGTTATTAGACCAAGTATACTATTAAATCTATTTTCGACACACCAAACTACATCGCAAGGCATAACAAATCTCAATCGCAACTCAAAGCGTGTCATCGCTAGACTTTTCATAAGTCAACACGCTCGCAATCGCATTATCGCTGGAATCTATCTCGCAATCTAGATCGCTTATCGTGTGTATCGCTCTATCTCTTTGTGTATTTCTCTATCGCTCATTGTGTATCGCTTATCGCCTGTCGCTAGCGCTATCGCAATCGCTTTCCATTATCTATGTTATCTGTGTTAAGTTAGCACACATGACCTCGCTTCACGAGATGAAACTCATATGGTTAAAGCATGGTGGATATGCCGCTGGTACTTCCTATATATAAGTGTTTTAGCCATATCAGTAGACTTTCGTGGAAAAAGGCCATGTGGGGTCTAATGTTAATTAAATTTTGTGGTGTTGATCAATCCAATCGAATCGCAATAATCGCACATATCTCCATCGCTTGCAATGTAACAATCGTCGCTTATCGCTCGACGGTTGTCGCTATCGCTCATCGCTTATCGTTTTTCGCTTATCGTCGCCGTCATCGCTTACCGTGTTGTGTTTATCTTTATGTTTGTGTTTGTGTTATCGCTTACCGCTACCCCTCTCGCTTGCATCGCTGAACTGAGTTCGTAAACGACTTCATCACTCAGTTTACCCAAATCCTCTCCTAAACCTGGTCCAACCATTTTTCGCTTGGATCGAGGTATCGAAAATCTGTCAGTACTATATCGACACATATGACACCACTTCACGAGACAGAAGCCATATGGTTAAAACATGGTGGATACACCGCTGGTACTTCCTATATATAAGTGTTTTAGTCATATTGTCGAACTTTCATGAAAAGGTGCCATGTGGGGCCGATTTTAAAATTTAAAACTTTGATATTAATAAAACATTTTATGAAAATAAAAAAAAATTCCTTATAAAACTTTCAGAAAACTAGGGAGAAATCCCTAAAATTTTGATCAAAACCGTTAAGCATAACAAAATTTTCTTGTAACGCGACATGACAATCGAGTCAACTCGACGCCGCGTGGCGAGAAAATTTTGTAAAACGATTTTATTACTTAGAAATCTTTATTTCCTTACAAAACTACTCTTACAGCGTTGGTGTGGACATCGATACAGTCCAACGCCGCACTGTGAGAGAATTTTCAAAACCCCCACGCCGAATTGATCAATCCTTTTCGAAATTCAAAACGTTTCGGGTCGCCTTTTTGTGTATTATCATCCTGTGTTATACGAATCGCTGTACTCGCCGCTCTCGTATCGTCTTCGCAATGCTCTCGCTCATCAACTCTCAATCGATCGCTCTCTATCACTTTCAATCATCACAACCCTACTGGTGGATTAATTTTGGGGCGAAATTTCCTAAAGCAGGGGAGACTGTAACAACCCGCACATTCGTGCGTTTTTACTACTCGATACTCCCGTTACGCCTAGCACCAGAGATTCGTATCATAATGTGTCTATACCGCTTATATCGCTATCTCGCAGTATTTTCGCATATTACGCATACTTTATCGCTATCACATCATATTGCACTTGCCGACAACCACGATGATGTCAAGTGAGGACCAATTCTACCCTCTTTGATAGCCGTGATGTGTCGCAATGCAACGCAATACTCGAAAGCGCACTCGCGGACACGCGCAACTCGATTATCGCATCGCAAACTCGGAAGTTGTGAATACGTAAATACGACCTTTTGTGGGCTAATTATAATATATATATATAAATATAAATGTGTGGTTACGTGTGAACAAACTAATCGCAACGCTTAACAATCGAAACGAAACGCCGAAACCTAAACGCCGGAGACATCTGATCGAATGACAATTCGATCGGATGGCCATCCGATCGGATGGCCATACGATCGGATTGCCATCCGATCCGTCACCTGGTGCCTCCTTTCTCCTCTCTTGCCTATAAATACCCCTTGTCACATCAAGAACACTTGATGTGACAGCTCTTGTTCGACCAGCACGCTCCAGCCCCTTTTTCTCTCGATTTCTCGCGATTCTTGTAAGTTTTCACTCTAAATCTTGTACTTTATCGATCTACACACACTTTCACATCTTTCTCACCGTTAAATCTTCCATTTTAACCATGAAACCGACTGATTTGAGGTGTTCTAGGATGATGTCATCATGGGGTTCTTATGAACTTCAAGATCTGGCCTCATTCCGCCAAGAATAACTCAGATCTGACTGATTTCCACATGATTTTACACGAATCTTACCTAAATCTATGCTATCTAATCAAGGAGACGTTTGATTTCAGGATTAGCATGGAAAACCGTCAAGAACGGCCAGATCTGATGGAACGGGGTGGTCCCCGACCGTTAGAACAGGTCGGATTTGGTGGAATTTCCGTTGCTTAACACGCCGTCATACCGTCTCCCTCAAACCGCAAAACTTTCAAAACTAAACGAGTAGCAAAATGATCAGATCGTGGGATGGATTGCCGTCTGATCGGATTGTCATCCTATCAGATCGCCATCCGATCGAACCGCAATCCGATCGGATTGCACTCGGACTATAACACTTAAACAATTTTCAACATGTTCAATGCATTACTAGTTCTAACGAATTGACATTCGATCGGATAGCCATCCGATCGAATGACCATTCTGTTGTGAGCTCATTCACACTGAAATGTCTCGCTGATCGGATCATCATCCGATCGAACGATCATCCGATCGGAAGACCGTTCGATCGAACGACCTGAGAGGTAGAGATACTTCTCTGTTTTCAAAATGCTACAACGAAAACTTCAAAAGTTCAAACACTTGTCATCAAGCACATCCATCTCAAACGAATGTCAATCCGACCTAATGGCCATCCGATCAGATGACCGTCCGAATGGATTACCATTCGTCACTCAGTCAATCATCATCGCTCAACGCACTGTTCCAAACGCTTACAATACTACTGTGAACAGGATAACTCAACGCGCTCGCTACCATACAATCCAGATTATGTTTATTAAGTTAAACGCACACTGTGAGTATACTCGAACCCCTTTTTATCGCATTTTGGGTGTAACATACGTTCCTATCAAATCAAACTTATCAAAACGAATTATACAATTAAACTGTTTATCACTTGCGAATAACTGTTATGCATATTTACACGTGATGCTAGTTACATATGTGTTAGGACTTTTACTCGCGTGGTCCCGCCTTAACTAGTATAGTACTATAGTACCCGATGGGGTCTAGTTAGGATGAATAGCAATCGCAATAGCAGCTCGAGTGACTTAGCTGGTAGTATCTGTCTTATATGCAAATATGTTGAGGTATCTCGTTTATGTATTTGGTAATTCGCAACACTTTTTATTCATTTACGCTATTCTATTAAAACTTGTATACTCGCCAATACCTTTGTATTGACGTTGTTTTAACGTATGTTGCAGGTATAGTCGCAGTCTACATCAAATCAAGCTAGGAAGTCTAGAAACACACATAAAATCTAGGTTGTCGGATTTGTATTGTTTGAGGAAAACATGAAATCTGTGTCAGCTTATGTGATTGTATTTGTTTATTAGTATGGGATTATGAACGTATTAAATATTGTCGCAATTAGTTGTTATGGATTCTCTTGAGCAATCTGATTCGCCTAGTGCCGCGCCCCGATGATTCTGCCATCGGTTGGGTTGTGACAGCGCCGCAAAATGGGCCGTGGAGGAGGAGTAGGCCGAACGTGCTCCATTGCTTGTATCACAAGAGTACATGCACTCGTAACCGCTTCTTCCTCATCCGCGTTTTCTTTGGGTGAAAATAATCTTCGGTAAATATCGGTGAACGAATCTTCCGATGGGGAACCCATTTTTTTTAGAATAGGGTGGGAGTAGTTTCTACACTTTTATAAAAAAATATAGAGAAGAATGGAATGAGATGTGATGAATTGTATAAAAAATGGGAGATGTGGGAGGTTTTTTTTTGGGTAAAAATGTGGGAGGTATTTAAAGATATGAAAATTGGAAATTGAAAAAAAAAATTAAAGATATGACCGTTCAACGGTCAAATTTTTAAAATCAAACCTCCATGGCGCCGCGATATGGATGGCGCTGCCATCTTCTTTTGGCCCGATACCGCCCTTCGTCGTGGTGTTTCCGGCGCTATGTGGCGCTATGAGGCCACAAAACGCCCCACTACATGGGACCTTATGTTTGTATGGTTGTATTTGTGAGTGCCTTAATCCAAGACACGCCCTCCCACACTAAAAGCCGATTCCGAAGCAACAGTTGTGATTGGAATGCAAAATATATCACGGGCCATTTTGCTTAAAATCGAAAACTTGGAAGAATTTTGATTCCACCATTTCAACACATCAAATTCGATGTTTTTCGAACCTACATAACTAGGTTCTTTTAAATACACCTCAAGTTCACTTTTTTGTGCTTCTTCGATGAGTCTAGCTTCAAGACAAGCAAAAAAGTCATCTTCGGGCCTAGCTCGATGGTCAATGGATGTTGTGGTCGAGCTAGTTGTGGAAGCACTAGCCTCCACAAATGAATTAACATACTTTTCAGAAAGAAACTTTAACTTGCCCGTCACATCTCCAACCCGGCTTTCAAGCTCATGTGATGGATATAATCTCCCAAAAGTCCATTTAACAGACAACATCCGTGGATCTAAAATGGATGCAATTGACATAAGAACCCCAATTTCTCCCTGATACTTCTCAAACTTCTCATACATTGGCACACTCATGGCTTTCAAAAAATTATCATCTGATGCATAAGCATTACTTATCTCTCTTTTCACCTTAAAAATTTCTGTAAGAAACAAGTTTGAGGTTGAATGATGTACCCGAAAACAAGTTAGTGGCATCTAAAATTACTTCAAGCACATTACACACTCTTTCAGCACGAGTCCACTCTTCATCTGTGGGAGACCATTCAAAGTTTGAATCTCTTAATGCATAACCTTGGAACGCTCGTTTATAGTGAATAGCTGATTTAAGCATGTGATGTGTTGAATTCCACCTAGTTTTTACATCGGTACATAGAGACCGACTTGTGGAGATACCAGGAGTGATTGCTATTTCACCAAATTTTAGCAAACGACCTGGGGACTTTCTAAGATACTTGACCCCTTCTCTAACTTTCAAAAGACACGATTCAATGGTGCCTAAACCATCTTGCACAACCAAATTTAATATGTGCGCACAACATCTAACATGAAAAAAACAGCCCCTCAAAATGTAGTTTTCCTTTCCCTTGAAAGTTATTTCTTAAAATTGCGGCTGCCCTATCATTATTGAATGCATCATCTAGAGTAATTGTACCTACTTTATCTTGAATATCCCATTTAATAAGGCACTCTAGGATAGCATCTGATATAACCTCACCACTATGAGGTGGTGCAAGCTCATTAAAACCGATTATTCTTTTTTGCATCTTCCAATCAGAATCAATATAATGAGTTGTCAAACACATATACCCGATTGTTTGGTTTGAGGTCCAACAATCGCTAGTAACTGAAATCATATCAACATTTTATAAATTTTCCTCACCTTCTCTCTTTCTAGATCGACCACTCTTACACAATCTCTTGTAATTGTCGACCTAGTCACTTTTTGGTACAAGGGATTGTTGTACTTCGTTAAAAGGTTGAACCAGTGGTACTCTACAAATGAGAAAGGTAACTCATGGGCTATGATCATCTTAGAAATTATTTCCCTACACTTCATATGTTCATAGCCCATATTCATGTTAAAACTAAATTGATTTTCAGTACCAGCTACAAAACTAAAACCCCTTTTTTTACCTCTTGTCCTTAGCAATTGCATATTTGGACATATGTTGTCTAGGTGTTGCTTAAGAGTTGACATGGATCCCCCAGGTCTTACAGTGGATGCATTGTTGTTTTGTCACCTTTTCCCCCTTATATTCTGTAGGAATCCGTTCGTGTAAAAATAAATAAAATTCTTTTATTAACTTGAAATTACAACTGGAAAGGAAAGCAGAAATTACAATACAGATTACAACAGAAAAATGGAAAAACAAGAACAGAAACTCGAACAGATAAACTGTTCTTGGCTGAGGATCATGTTAGACACGGGTCCCTTAAAACAAATTTCATGTCTCCCAGGAGAACACGTTTGTTTTCAGGATACAACAGCCGCAAGCAGTTGCACTGCCGGTCTTGACTCCAACCCGAAGGTGTACCTTGAACGCTTGAAGAAGAGAAGAATTATGTTAGAGAAGATTGTAAGTGTTGGTGAATTCGGTGTGTTTGATTCTGCAGCTGGAACCTCTATTTATACTGCAGGTGAAGGTCGAAACTGAAAAACAAATTTAATGGGAGAATTAAACTGCATTAAACGTCTTCAATGCATTTTAATTCGTCATTAAATTCTCAGTCAAACGCATTAACTTTGTCAGTTTCGAATGCTGAATGTAACTGCACAGCATTAACTGCTGCTGGAAGCTTCTGCGCGCGCGCGAAAGACACACTGGTGCGCGCGCAGGTCTGCACCCTCATGCGCGGTGCGTCCATTTGGCTCACTGCCATGCGCGCGTGCGCCTCAGTCCCATGCGCACCTGCGCCACGTCACCTATAAGCCTCTACGAGCACGCCACACAGTCGCGCCATTTTGGCTCACTTTGGTGCGCCGTGCACGTCACCTCAGTGCCCATGCTCCATGCGCCAGTGTGCGCCTTCACGCCATGTGTACTCGCGCGCGTACGCGCATGCCTGCCACGTCATGCGCCTGCATGCTACATCACCAACCACTTGGTCCTTGCAACCCTTGCTCCACCACGCGCACGCGGTCAAAAATACAAAGGCAGCTCTCAAGCGGCGATGCGAAGTGCAAAGTGCGCCATCAAAGCGCCACATTGCGCCTCATCGCCCATGCCACGTGCGCGCGCGTGTGCGAGTGCGGGTTAGGGTGCTCCGCACCCTTCGCGAGTACACTAGTGAGTGCTTCCATGAAACAATAAGGATGGAGAGTTCCCACTTAAATACCCCTTTAAGTTTCATCTCTCATCCGATGTGGGACAAGGTGCCACTTTCCCACTTATTTCAGCATTCAAGTTTCAAACACCAAACTTTGAGCATCGATATCTCATGCATCTTAGCTCCGTTTTGGACGTGGTTTAGTTTGTTGCGGAGCTCTTCCGACATAGAACCCAAACCCACAAATAAATATGGAAAACCCGCTCATTTTCTTATATTTATTTCTAGTCCAAAATAGGAAAAAATCATTTTCCTATATTTGTGAAAAATGCTATTTTCACAAATTTCCAACAATCCCCCACATGAATAGAAATCGATCTATCAAGTTTCAACGATACACGTTCAACAGTTGAGTATTGCAAGATAGGTAGGTGTAACCTTTGAACCTACTTTTGTGAAGCATACTTAGCCTCCTAGGGTCTTGTGGACGCGGTGTCTTTGAACAATCCCCCATTTATGTAGGCGACAATATACATTCACACAATACTCTCCCTAGTCGAGTCAAGTCCTCATGGTTGTGTCCGTTTATGGTCATGGAACACTTTCCTGGTTCTGCGAGAGCTCTAGGATTTGCGCCTCCCCACAAATCCATTCGAAGCGACCCCACTTCTCTCTAACATAGGTGATTCCTCTGAATCATTAAAAGCATCATGGTTAATTTTGGATTTCCTCAAAATCCTTAACCTCAACATGCTTAACCTTTCCTTCATGTCACTGATTGGAATGGACTAGGAAGTATACAACTCCCTTTATTAATTTGGGGCACCCCCCACAGTGACTCCCTTTGGGTTTATGATTAAGTTTGCCTATTGAACCTAGATCTTGGGATCTCCAGTCAACTAGGTTAGGTTTCCCTCATATTCCCTTCATCTATGGGCTTTAGTCCCATTCCTCTTGACGACTTATACACCTTATCTTTGCTTAAGCCTTTTGTTAACGGGTCCGCAATGTTCTCTTTTGACCTAACATAGTCAACTGAGATAACACCCGTTGAGATAAGTTGTCGTACCGTGTTGTGTCTACGTCGAATGTGCCTTGATCTGCCATTGTACATCACTCTATGTGCTCTAACAAGAGCAGACTAATTTTCACAATGTATGCAGATCGCCGTCAACGGCTTTGGCCATCTTGGAATATCTTCCACAAATTGACGTAGCCACTCCGCCTCTTCCCCGCTTTTATCTAAAGCGACGAATTCGGATTCCATCGTGGATCTAGCTATAACCGTTTGCTTGGACGACTTCCAAGCTATAGCTGCGCCAGCAAGTGTAAACACGTAACCACTTGTCGATCTATGATCTTTTATATCTGATATCCAGTTCGCATCAGTGTATCCTTTGATCACTGCTGGATCACGGGTATAATGCAATCCATAGTCTCTTGTGTATCTTATGTATCTAAGCACCCTCGTGATAGCTTTCCAATGTTCCGCGCACGGATTACTGGTGTATCTACTTAGCCTGCTTACAGCATACGCTAAGTCGGGTCTAGTACATGTCATTAGATACATGAGACTACCGATGATCCTTGAGTACTCTACCTGAGCAACACTCTCACCTCTATTCTTCCTTAGGCGTTGGGTATTATCAATTGGAGTTCGGGCTATACTCGTATCGTCCGAATTGAATTTCCCAAGGATCTTATCCACGTAGTGAGATTGACTCAACACAAGACCATTTTGGGTTCTAGTGATCTTTACTCCAAGAATCACATCCGCGAGACCCATGTCTTTCATGTCAAACCTCGCTTTCAACATGTCTTTCGTTGAGTTGATCATGTTATCATCACTCCCAATGATAAGCATATTATCTACATAAAGACATAAAATCACATAACCTCTTGGTGTGTCTTTAAAATAAACACACTTGTCGCACTCATTTATTTTGAAACCATTGTCAAGCATGACATGATCAAACTTTTGGTGCCATTGTTTTGGAGCTTGCTTCAAGCCATACAAAGACTTGACCAATTTACATACTTTGCCTCGTTTCCTGGGGCGGAAAAACCCTCAGGTTGTTCCATGTAAATTTCTTCTTCTAAATCGCCATTTAGAAATGCGGTCTTTACATCCATTTGGTGAACTTCCAAATTTCTTAGAGCCGCAATTGCAAGAACCAATCGTATAGAGGTTATTCTGTTAGGATCGGAGGCTCTCATGATTGTGCTTGTTTGTGAGATTTGAACAAATCAAATAGATATGAGTAGTTTTAAGTGCAGCGGAAATGAATAACAAACTTTGTAAACACAATCAAAGAAGAAAATAGTTTGATAAACACATGATTTGCATTAGTCGAAAGATTACAAAGTCAATCAAAAGATTACAAAGCATGTTTACCAGCTAAGCTCCCCCTCAGCCTGATACCCCAAGGTTGGTTGCACACAAGATGAAAGGATTGGACTAGAGGAGAAGAACTCGCTTAGTCAAATCAAATGTAACAGTACAGGGAACTGTTACATTTATAGGCAAACCAAACCACTGAGGTATCTCAGCTGACGTCACCATGAAAGCGACGTCTAACAGCCTAACAACCTGTATCTACTGTCCTTACACAATCACTGCTAAACCTAACCACTGACTATACATAAAACATATAATTCACTAAACAGCTGCTCTCCCTTTATGTCAGTGCTTTACTCAAGGTTGATCAGTCCTTGACTAGGCAGTGTTGTGTCATCAGCAGTTTGCACCAGCAGTGCGTAGTTTCCAGCAGTCTTTAAGCTTCATCAGTAGTTATGCTGAGCAGCAGTCGTATCCGGGCAGTGGATATAAGTCCATCAGCTGTTGTAATCACTTTCAAGGGAGAAGACTTAGTATAAACAGCTGCTTATTGTGAATCCACTGTTGTGACCTGGTTTTGGCTTTACATTATCTGTTCCTCTGGTAGGGTTCAATCCCAACAATCTCCCCCTGGAACAGATAATGCCAAAACCTGTCATTATTCAGGATCTTTATTACTCATCAGTAGTTCCCTTGCTTTTCTTTTAAATTCTTCTTCAAATGCTTTGGAACTTGTATCATCTTCATCCCGGCACAGTGTAAGTTCAAGGAGATCCTGCAAATCTTGAACACTAAGGCCTAGTGCTTCTTTCCTTGATATGTACTTCACATCTCCATTGGATCTGACTATAGTCAATACGTGGGTCTTTTGGTCAGACATCCACTTTAGTACTTTTGAACCCAATGGATTTCTCGGGAGAGATTTATTTAAAGATGAGCTTTGGGATGTTGGCCTTGAGAAAAATTGTAAAGCAGTATCCTGAACTTCAGACATTCTTTTGAAAGCTTCTTCTATGACTTCATTTGCTGCAGCTATATCTTCTGCAACCTCTTTGTCAATCAGCTCTTGTCTTTGTTGTTGATCAAGCTCACTATCTGGGATATCTGCTGTACTATGTGGTGATGCAGGCTTGGTTAACACCTTCTTAAAAAGGTTTTGAAGCTTTTCTGAGCTCTCTTCTTTTAGACCCATTTTCTTGATGGCTTCTGTGAAGTACTCAGCTTCCTTTTCTTTAACCTCTTCACTGGTCAACTGTTCTTTTTCTTCTTGGTTTGTCACTAAAGTAGACCTGAACAGTGTTTTGAGGTTTTCTATCTGCTGTTCAAGCTTCATTCTTTGTTCGTGCTTCTTTGTGGTGCTTGAAACAGTTATCTTTCTTTTCTTTAGCCTTTCATAGGCTTCATCAGTCTGCTGTTTTGACCATTTTGATATGGCTTCAGCAGTGTCCATTTTTCCATCCACCAGCTCCTTTTTCTTTCTCTTATACTCAGCAGTTAGGTCAGCAATGAGCCTTTTGTATTTGCTCCAGTTTGGAGCATTCTTCTTCTTTGTAGGATCATTCTTGATTTTCTCAATCCTTTCTGCCTCATGTTTTAGAGCGACTATTGACCATTCTTCGAACTGTTGTTCCTCAGCAGGATAGAATTTCTCTTTCATGATGTAGGCTAGATATTGTTTTCTTAACCTTTTCTTTTGATCAGCCTTTTCTTTTTTTAGATCTTGTGCAAACTCTTCTATCTGCTTTACTTTTGTGAAGTAGAACTCCAGTCTTTTAGCAATGCCATCTTCACTTAAACGTTCACGTTCACTCTCAACTTTAGCTCTTAGTCTAGCTTGCCTTGCCTTGATTTTGAGGTAATCATCCATATCATCTGGTGGCATGTAGCCTATGAGTGAGGAGAATCTTCTTTTTGAAGGATCTTCTTCTGAATAGAATTGCCTCATCTCATTTTTGATAGATTCAAGTTCCAGTGGATGTTGTGCAGCATTAGGATCATGTATACCCTCATCGGCAGAGATTGGCTTTCTTTTTCTGTTGAAGAGCTTTGGTTGTGATGTAGAGAAGGTGAGAGCAGTGGTGGATGATTGACTAACAACTGTTGAAACAACTGGTGTTTCAACTGCTGTTGTCATTACACCTGCTGATATGTCAGCAGATGTCTTCTGCTTTTGAGCAGGGGATGGCGGTGGTGAGGTAGTTTTTGATGATGGTGATGGTGGTGGTGAATCATCATCTGATATGAGATTCCTTCTCCTTTTTAATGAAGAAGGGGCAGATGATGTTTTGGGTGGATCAGTGGTTTGAGATTGAATGGCAGTGGTTTGTGGTTGTGATTGACTGACAGTGGTTGAAACAACTGGTGTTTCAATCACTGTTGTCATTACAGCAGATGTTGTAACATCTGCTGTCTTCTGCTTTATGGAAGGAGGCAGAGGTGGTGATATGATTGTAGATGATGATGGTGGTGGAACAGTGGTTATGATGGTGTGTGATAGAGTGGTGTGTGTTGAAGGTGTGTGTGTTGATGAAATGACAGCTGTTTGGCTACTGACAGCAGTTTTTGTAACTACTGTTGTATCAGTTGTTTGACTAACAGGTATTGAGACCTGTTTTTCTTTTTCTTTTTCTTTTTCAGGCTCAATACAGAGGCCATGTTCTATTCCCATTTTATTCATTTTTCCCAACAGCTTGATATTCTCCCCCTTTTTGGCATTATCTGAAGGGGGGTTAACAAGAAATGATATGGAAGAAGGAACTTTGCCAGAGGCGCTTTGAATGCTAGCCTTTATAGCCTTGATATCTGCTTGAGTGTCTTTAAACCTTGATTCCACCATGTTGGTCAGCATTTGTACTTGAATAGCATGCTTTTTATCAGCCATATGTTGCTGTTTTTCAAGCATGGGTTGAACAATATTCCAAAGCTCATTTTCAGCAAATGCATGTTGTGCAGGTGCTTGAGCAGGAACAGCAGTGGCTTGTGCTTTTTGAGCTTTTAAAATCTCTTGCACCATATTCTTTATTTCAGCAACTGAATCTTCAAGTTTTTCAACTCTGTTCGTCAATTCCTGATATTTTGAATCATCACCTACTTTAGTAGGATCATCTGAATCCCCACCAGCAGTGGTTATATCAATGTGTGACTTAGGAACAGAGTCCCAAAAATCACCCATTGATGCCCCTTGTTCTTGGTACTGGGGACTTCTTTCTTCAGCACTCGATAAACCTTTGATGGTACCAGTGGTTAAATCCAACTCACTGGTGGTTACCGAAGTTGCCATGGAAGAAATTGCCTTCAAGGGAGTCTTATTTATGAAACAACTGTCCAACTGAAGATCTGTTGATCCACCAGTTGTAGTTGCTGCTCCACTTGAACTACCACCGAGAGTTACTTGTAACTCAGGGGGTGTAACCTCCTCAATTGTTGCTGGGATAGCAGGAGTAGTAGCATCAGACCCAGTCACTTGTGGGGGTATACTCTCAGTGACAGGTGATAGAGAGGAACTGGTTTGTGTCTGAGCTATAGCAGCTGCATGCAACAAGGGTAGCATGGATTGTGGCATTATGATTGGTGAAGGTATAGGTGTTGAAAGAGACATGTCCTTAGGATCAGGACTGTGGAAGATAGAGCCAAGTGGATCTAGAGCTTCATAATTTGGTGTCCCTGTGATTACAACCTGATCCTTTTGTGAGGATGCAGGAGGAGTTTTAGGCATGGGTTGAGATCTTTCTTCCAACTGCTGTGAGGAAGTAGCAGCAGTGGTTTGTGGTGACTTTTGTGTTGTCACAGGCAGTTGCTCTGGGATCTCATCTTCCAGAGTTGCCTTTGTTTTGGGTTTGGTGAGTTTTCTGGATGTTTTTCTTTTGGTCTTTTTGGTGATGTCAGGTGTGGGTTTCAAAGCAGTGGTTGTGCTGCTCTGATCACCTGGAGCAGTGGGCTCAGCAGAAGTTGCCTGAGGATCAGTGGCAGTTTCTAAAGTCTGCTCAGGCACCTTTGCTTTTAATTTTATTGGTGCCATCATTCTTGAAAATGTTTCACTTGTTAAACCTTTTATTTGAAAATGGACACCTTGTTTGGGCAAATTTTCATCCTCTTTTTCAAATTTTTGTTTAAAGTAATAGCTCAGAAATCTTGGAAAAAGAAGAAATGATTTGCTATCAACATTCTTTACCATGTCATTGAAGATCTCCTGGGAGTAGTTGTAATCTTTATTGTTTAAAATAGCATAGCCCAGGAATTGAATCTTCAATGGTATTTCGTTAAAAGATGTTGTTTTATTTGAAACACACATTAAAAGTGTGTGAAATAAAAATCTGGGTGCAGACGGGAAATAACCTTTTTGTAAGGTATCTACCTTTGATTGTTCTGCATATCCCCTTTTCAGAAAATCAGCTTTTAACTCGTTTTTGTCAAAGGAAGTTTTACCTTTCAGATCATTGAGTTTGAAGACCTCTGAGAATGATTGTGGGGTGATTTGAAATGCTTTACCCTGTATCGAGGAGTTAATGGCTATGGCTTTATCGTCTTGTTTTTCAAGCGTCGCCTTTTTCCAGAACTCTCTCTGGGTTTGCAAGTAAATGGGAGCGTCTGCCGTCAACAAAGTTTTGTACTTTGATGCAGATAGTGTATCAATGATGGAGTCGAAGGTGTGGTTATCGGTGGGTTTTGTGAGCAAACCCAGATAATTATGAGGAGATTTGTATGGTATCTCGATGGGTTCTTCGGCCGTTTGAGCGACATCTTGTGAAGGTGGTGGTGATTTTGGTTTTGATTTTGATTTTGACTTTGATTTTGTCATTTTTGCGGAGAAGAACGAAGAATGATTTTGGAGATTTTGAGAAGAAGGGTTGGAAACTGCTTTGACAAGAGAATTTTGGAATTCAATTCGACAGTGTAAAACCCTGTTTGGGGGTTTTGGGCAGGGTTTTATTTAGGGAAAAAAAATGATCGCTGATGTGGCAACGGTTATTACAATCTGAGGGCTAAAAACTGACCACGTGTCAAACACTGATGAAATGGATGAAGGATGGGGAACAGTTGTTTTAAGGGCCACTGACGTATCAAGCACCAGTGGTTACAACGGTAAAAATTGTGGACAGTGGATGATTTTTACTATCAGTAGATAGCATATCAGTGGATAGGACACTGATTATGAATATCAGTACTTGTCAAGATAATGAAGGATCAGTGGCTAACTTTCAGCAGTGGACAGTATTTAGAGATCAGACGTTGAACACAACAGTGTTTAGGGTAAATGGTATAGACTTTAAGGACAAGTATTCCAGCAACAGTTTTGAGAATTTTTTCATTCAAGGTTTTGCCACAAGTCAATTTTGAAGGACAGTGGTTTAGTACCCCAGATGATGAAAATTTTATTGCTAAGGCAATTCATTTTCGTTTAATATTCAATTAGAACATGAGTACCCTAGTAATTCAAGCATAGTTAGCAATCAAACTTTGATAAAAATTTAGGAGCAAACCTGAGTATGACATGATTTTGACATATGTACCATTTCCTTTTGACCCACTTAAGAGGAGAATAATACCAGCAAAAATAAAGTATTACATCCTGACAGGAACTGAAACTATTGCCAACAAAAATAAGCAAAAGTTCTAAATATATTATTCCAAAAAAAAAATGAACAATATATCCTGATTATTCGAGAAAATCCTTTGTATAAAAATGATTAAAGGATTTTCTGAAAACAGCATCAAAAGGATCTGGTAAATCTACGATAAAATATGTAGTCATATCATGCTCAAGTTTATGAAAAATAGTCAGTGGTTTGACAGCAGTTGGTAAAACATTCTGAATGCATTTTGACCACTGTTTGGTATAATTTTCTTTGTCAGTTGATTGCAAACATGAGGATTCATGGATAAATTTTTGAACATTTGTCTCATCCTCTTTGGAGATCATTCATGGGAAACAAAACCTTTTCATGAACAGATAAATGCACATAGTTGCTTGATAACCATTATTACCCTAAAATTTAACTCATAAGTGTTTTATGTTTATACTCTTTTCTTTTGACTTCAAAAGTTTTGAGATAAACACACTTCTGAGTTTTTGTGAATTTTCTTAATGTATTTTAACATAGTTGATTTTGTCCTTTTGAGGAACTCAACCTGTTTTCAACACATAAGATCTGAATGACTAAAGTTTTAATTTCTCTCCTTTTAGATTACCAAAAACACTTATGTTTTGTGAACATAGGTTTTTGTTAATCAGAGGTTCATACTTTAGCATTTCAATAAGGTGACATCACAATTTTCGTAACAGCAATTGAAATCAATTTTGAAAATATGAAATAATCTCATAGTTTAACAGATATTGTTTCAGATCTAGAAACCATGAGTGTCTTATGCATGAAATCACTTGTTGTGTGAAATTTGTGTGTCATATGACATCTTGGTTGATGTACAGAGTTTTTGAATAACCATTTTGATCATGATTTACTCGTTACTCTGTTTTTCAACTGAATACAACCATCCTTAGTATCAATGAATTTTGAGCCGAACTGTTATGTCAAATTGATTGTTAGATCGAATTTGACTGTCTAGACTCTGATACCAATTGTTAGGATCGGAGGCTCTCATGATTGTGCTTGTTTGTGAGATTTGAACAAATCAAATAGATATGAGTAGTTTTAAGTGCAGCGGAAATGAATAACAAACTTTGTAAACACAATCAAAGAAGAAAATAGTTTGATAAACACATGATTTGCATTAGTCGAAAGATTACAAAGTCAATCAAAAGATTACAAAGCATGTTTACCAGCTAAGCTCCCCCTCAGCCTGATACCCCAAGGTTGGTTGCACACAAGATGAAAGGATTGGACTAGAGGAGAAGAACTCGCTTAGTCAAATCAAATGTAACAGTACAGGGAACTGTTACATTTATAGGCAAACCAAACCACTGAGGTATCTCAGCTGACGTCACCATGAAAGCGACGTCTAACAGCCTAACAACCTGTATCTACTGTCCTTACACAATCACTGCTAAACCTAACCACTGACTATACATAAAACATATAATTCACTAAACAGCTGCTCTCCCTTTATGTCAGTGCTTTACTCAAGGTTGATCAGTCCTTGACTGGGCAGTGTTGTGTCATCAGCAGTTTGCACCAGCAGTGCTTAGTTTCCAGCAGTCTTTAAGCTTCATCAGTAGTTATGCTGAGCAGCAGTCGTATCCGGGCAGTGGATATAAGTCCATCAGCTGTTGTAATCACTTTCAAGGGAGAAGACTTAGTATAAACAGCTGCTTATTGTGAATCCACTGTTGTGACCTGGTTTTGGCTTTACATTATCTGTTCCTCTGGTAGGGTTCAATCCCAACATATTCGCATTCCAGGCGAGTAAGTATCAAAGTAGTCTAGACCCTCCTTTTGTCTAAATCCTTTGATCACTAACCTTCCTTGTATTTATCAATACTTCCGTCAGCTTTCATCTTCCTTTTGAATATCCAACGATATCCAAGTGGTTTACAACCAGGTGGAAGATCTACTAACTCCCAAGTATGATTTTGCAATATAGAATCAATTTCATTCTTAATTGCTTCTTGTCATTGAGGTCCTTCTGTGGAGGTAACCGCTTCGCGGTAGGTATTGGGCTCACCCTCAACCATATAGCTCATGAAGTCTGGACCAAAGGATTTTTCAACCCTTTGTCGTTTACTTCGTCTAAGCTCACCCTCCTCGACCTCAGGTCGTTCATGAGTTTCATCTAACCTCGTAGATGTACTCGGTCCTGCTTCATCTAACCATGTAGATGAACTTGGACCTGCTTCATCAACCGCTCTTGACGAAGGCGCATGTGTTTGTCCTAACATAGGAAACACATTCTCAAAATATGAGACGATGTTAGAATTTGCCTCTATGATAGTGTGTTTGTGTACATCGGGATTCTTGGACTCATGTACAAGAAAACGATGTGCACTACTTTGATGTGCATATCCTATGAAAATGCAATCAACAGTTTTGGGTCCTATCCTAAGAGCCTTAGGAGGTGGTACAATCACCTTGGCTAGGCACCCCCACACTTTCAAGTATTTGTACGAAGGCTTCCTTTTTCTCCATAACTCATATGGAGTTTCGTCCCTATTTTTCAAGGGTATCTTGTTCAAAAGATAGTTTGCTAAGAGAATGGAGTCCCCCCACATTTCTCGGTTCACTCCCGAGCTTATCAACATGGCGTTCATCATTTCTTTCAATGTGCGGTTCTTTCGTTCCGCAACGCCATTTGATTGTGGAGAATAAGGAGGTGTACACTCATGTACAATGCCACTTTTTGCGCATAAATCCGCAAAAGGTGCAACATATTCACCTCCTCTATCGCTTCTCAAAGCTTTTATCTTCTTTTTAAGTTGATTCTCAACTTCGTTTTTGTACAAGATAAACTTCTCTATTGCTTCGTCTTTACTCTTAAGTAAATACACGTAGCAATATTTCGTACAATCATCAATAAACGTGATGAAGTACTTGTTTCCTCCACGCGAGGGAACCGCTTTTAAATCACACACATCGGTATGAATTAAATCAAGGGGTTCGGTTATTCATTCAACCGATTTAAACGATGACCTCGTTAGTTTGGATTCAACACATGTCTCGCATTTGTGATCGGACTCGATATGGAATGTTCGTATCAAATTTAATTTAATTAAACGTCGTAATGAATTAAAATTTACATGCCCTAGTCTACCATGCCAAACATTAGAAGACTCAATCATGTAAGTAGAAGTAGAAATTTCATTCATTTTCTTGTTTTGGTTCACAACCATTGCATTCATTTTAAACATTCCATTTAGGTCATAGCCCTTTCCGATAAAAGTACCACGTCTAGACAAGACAAAATTGTCCGATTCAAACACTAGACGAAATCCAAACTTGTTGAGCATCCATCCCGACACGAGATTCTTCCGTATCTCTGGGACATACAGCACATTTGTCAAGGTAAGCTCCTTGCCCGAAGTCATCTTCAAGACGACCGTGCCTTCCCCCTTGATGCTTGCGGTAGCTTTATTTCCCATATAAAGCTTTTCTTCACCCGAAGCTTCCTTGAATGTAGAGAAAAGAGCCTTATCTCCACAAACATGGCGGGTTGCACCCGTGTCAACGAACCATCCTTTTGGGTTTTCACCCATTGCGTTGACTTCTTCAATCATAGCCGCTTCCTCGGTTATCATTGCAATCAGAGGCATACCATCCTCATCAACCATATGCGCATGCTCACGCTTAGGTTTCTTGCATTGGTTAGCACGGTGCCCCGTCTCGTTACAATTGTAACAAGTACCTTGGAAAGGCGCAGGCTTTCACAGCCCCCTTTTTAGGTCCAAGGTTGTTAACCTTTGCTTTCCCATTGTTGTTGTTTTTACCCTTGCCCTTGTTGCCCTTTGAGGATTCCCCAATTTCCACCATATTTGCTTTAGCCGAAGCTTGCAACATGGTGCCTTTTTAGGCCACCCTGTTGTCCTCTTCTATACGAAGACGGACAACAAGTTCCTCCACCGACATTTCCTTTCGCTTGTGTTTAAGATAATTCTTAAAGTCCAACCAAGCAGGAGGTAATTTTTCGATCATGGCTGCCACTTGAAACGTCTCGCTGAGTACCATACCCTCAGCGTGGATGTCATGAAGTATAATCTGTAACTCTTGGACTTGGTTCATAACAGTCTTCTTATCAACCATTTTGTAGTCCAAGAAACGGGCGACAACAAATTTCTTTGTTCCCGCATCCTTCGCTTTGTACTTTTTATCCAAAGACTCCCATAATTCTTTGGAAGTCTTGATACTATAGTACACATTATACAGCGCATCCGAGAGACCGTTGAGTACATAGCCTCGACATATAAAGTCGGAGTCCTTCCAAGCCTCTACCGCGCTCAGAGCCTGAGCGTTGGTCTCCCCTTCCGCAGGTTGGGGAGCGGTCTCCGTCAAGAACCTCGCAAGGTTCATGGTGGTCAAATAGAAGAACATCTTCTGTTGCCACCTTTTGAAGTGGAGACCCGAGAACTTCTCGGGTCGTTCAGCATGATTCGCCACTGTGGACGCTCCCACAGTGTTGGCAGGGGTTCCAATGACAACATTAGTGTTGCTGGTATTTTCAGTCGAAATTCTGAAAAAAAATCCACAAAACCAAGTTAATAAAATCTGTTAGAATAATAAATGTGCTGATTTATTATTTTATTAACGGAATCGATGAGTAGCAAAATCAGCCTCGTAGCTTCTAAGTCCAACTTTGAAGACTACAAGAAAAGATCTTAGAACCCAAAGACGAAGAAGGAGTAGAAGAACAGAGTTCTGTTTTGACAAAGTCGCTACTTTGAATCGAAACAGAGAAAAAAAATTGTTTTTAAAACACAACTGTATGAATTCAAAACTGGTTCAAATTCACAGCAGAATATGTTTGTGTTTCTACACGAACGGTGTTTTAAAAATTTGTTTTAAGATTGTAGGAATCCGTTCGTGTAAAAATAAATAAAATTCTTTGATTAACTTGAAATTACAACTGAAAGGAAAGCAGAAATTACAATACAGATTACAACTGAAAAATGGAAAAACAAGAACAGAAAGTCGAACAAATAAACTGTTCTTGGCTAAGGATCGTGTTAGACACGGGTCCCTTAAAACAAATTTCATGTCTCCCAGGAGAACACGTTTGTTTCCAGGATACAACAGCCGCAAGCAGTTGCACTGCCGGTCTTGACTCCAACCCGAAGGTGTACCTTGAACGCTTGAAGAAGTGAAGAATTCTGTTAGAGAAGATTGTAAGTGTTGGTGAATTCGGTGTGTTTGATTCTGTAGCTGGAACCTCTATTTATACTGCAGGTGAAGGTCGAAACTGAAAAACGAATTTAATGGGAGAATTAAACTGCATTAAACGTCTTCAATGCATTTTAATTCGTCATTAAATTCTCAGTCAAACTCAGTTTCGAATGTTGAATGTAACTGCACAGCATTAACTGCTGCTGGAAGCTTCTGCGCGCGCGCGTAAGACACACTGGTGCGCGCGCAGGTCTGCACCCTCATGTGCGGTGCGTCCATTTGGCTCACTGCCATGCGCGCGTGCGCCTCAGTCCCATGCGCACCTGCGCCACGTCACCTGTAAGCCTCTACGAGCACGCCACACAGTCGCGCCGTTTTGGCTCACTTTGGTGCGCCGCGCACGTCACCTCAGTGCCCATGCTCCATGCGCCAGTGTGCGCCTTCACGCCATGTGTACTCACGCGCGTACGCGCATGCCTGCCACGTCATGCGCCTGCATGCTACATCACCAACCACTTGGTCCTTGCAACCCTTGCTCCACCACGCGCACGCGGTCAAAAATACAAAGACGGCTCTCGGCGATGCGAGCGCAACATTGCGCCTCATCGCCCACGCCACGCGCGCGCGCGTGTGCGAGTTAGGGGTACACTAGTGAGTGCTTCCATGAAACAATAAGGATGGAGAGTTCCCACTTAAATACCCCTTTAAGTTTCATCTCTCATCCGATGTGGGACAAGGTGCCACTTTTCCACTTATTTCAGCATTCAAGTTTCAAACATCAAACTTTGAGCATCGATATCTCATTAATCTTAGCTCCGTTTTGGACGTGGTTTAGTTCGTTGCGGAGCTCTTCCGACATAGAACACAAACCCACAAATAAATATGGAAAACCCGCTCATTTTCTTATATTTATTTCTAGTCCAAAATAGGAAAAAAATCATTTTCCTATATTTGTGAAAAATGCTATTTTCACAAATTTCCAACATACTCTACTTCAACAGCTACAAAATGATCCCAAACTTCTAATGAATTCTTTCTTTTTGGAGCATCTTGATTTGCATCATCTAAGCCCTGTCCATTTGCTGTATCTTTTAGTTCATCAACTTCATCAATACTCTCTTTGTCACTTAATCCTATAGAATCAACATTTGATATGCCAGTTCCACCCCTTGATTCTTTCACAGAAGACATTCTACAACATGATAAGCAGTTAAAACATACTAAAATTTAATACAGTGGTTGATATCTAATAAAAATCATTCTATAACATAATAAACAATTAAAAGAAACTAAAATTTAATAAAGTAGTTGATATCTAACAAACCACATAATATTGTTATAGTGTTCGGTGTTAATAACAGAGCATATAAAATCCATTGAATTTGAATCAACTAATGCATGTCTTAAACACCATGAGATCTTGAAAATCATTACTTAAATTGAAGGGGAACAGTAAAAATATATGTATAATTATATATGTATCATATGAACGCAACTATATCATCAATCACACATTTTGTTACCTTGAAGGATTGAACTCCGACACGGTGACCGGTGATTATGGTGTTTGAAATAACGGTGGTGGTGGTTGCGACAGTGGCGTTGGGCAGGTGATGTACTAGCGTCACCACCTGTCAACAGGGGGGAGACGATAAGTTGGGAACTGGGTTTGAGTCTTTGAGAGAGTTTTGAGAAGAGTGTGCCTATTGGCACACCAAACCCTAGCAAAATTAGGGTTTATCTACGCTGCGTATTGGTCAATACGCAGCGTATAGGGTTAACCATATACGCTGCGTATTGATCTATACGCAGCGTAGATAAACCATAGATCTCAGTGCCTGATAACCAATCATTGCACAGAAAACAAGGTGTATATACGCTGCGTATTGGTCAATACGCAGTGTACATAAAACAGCTGCAAATTTGGGGTCATTTTGGTAGGTTTGAAGTGTCAAATTTTTGCCAGGTTTATATACGCTGCGTATAGGTCAATACGCAGCGTATATAAAACAGCTGCAAATTTGGGGTCATTTTGGTAGGTTTGAAGTGTCAAATTTTTTCCGGGTTTATATACTTATAATTATAATTATTATTATTATTATTAACGTAACTTGTTTTTAGCGTTTCATGTCTCTAACTGATTTGAAGAATTGGGTACAAGAAACGGGAAAGAAGTATGGTTACGTAATTGTTACCCGCCGATCAAAAAATATACGCTGCGTATTGACCTATTTGGTCATTTTATGAAACTCATACTTCATGGACTAATATGGTCATTATTGAAACTATTTTAACTGAATGGTTTAGCCAGGTTAACTTTCATATAAAGATTTCTTCTTTAAACACTAACTCAGTTAGCATACTTAACTGAACAGTACAGGGACCATTTTTGTCAATTTTCGAAACATCAGGGACCGTTTTTGTAAATTTTCGAAACATCAGGGACCATTTTTGTCAATTTACGAAACTTCAGGGACCATTTGTGTCAATTTTCAAAACTTCAGGGATCATTTTTGTAAAAACTGAAACTTCAGGGACCAAAGTGTAAATATATCAAAAATGGGTAAAAAGGGGGTCTTCTTTAAAGCAACTAGACACAACAATCAAACAAATCAAACAAACACCCCTAATTCACTGTAAACCTAATTTACCTAAGATACACCCCTGATTTACGGATAAAATACTAAAAAAAATCAAAATTAGTTAAATGGTTGAGTATATACCTCGTTTATACTTCGAATTCGTGTGTATACGGTCGTAAATACGTAGTCGCCTTCGTATGTCTCTGTATTGTGTGTGTGTTTGCAATTTGGGGGAGAACAGAGCTGCGTAGGGGTTTTCCTGATTTAAATCAGAACTTATACGCATCGTAGAGGTCCCTACGAAGCGTATACAAAAGTCAAAAAGGTCGTTTGACTATTGAAATTACTATTTTGCCCTTCTTCTAGGGCTATATGAGGCTTATTACAAGGGCAAAAAGGTCATTTACAGACCTTTATATACGATACGTATGGTTCTTTATGAATCGTATATACAGGTCAGGAGAATGACCTTTATACCCTACTTTTGAGCCTATACGAAGCATGGATAGAAGGGTATAAAGGTCATTCTCATGACCTTTATATACGCGTCGTAGAGAGCCATACGCAGCGTATATAAAGGTCTTAAAATGACCTTTTTGCCCTTGTAGTCAGCCCCGTATAGCCCT
>JARYGA010031984.1:0-41685 GCA_030545235.1 Helianthus tuberosus
AAACGGAACGGTTGGAACAAGTAGGGAGGTGCTGCCGGATTTTCATCAGAAAAACATTGTATTAAGCACGATTATTAATCAGAAAAGAAGATTAAAAGGAGTAGAGTTGTTTTGGACGTTATGTGCATTGATTCCGCCTTTACACATGATGTTGAACTACCTTAACTGACTTTCAGGGTCACGTACACGATCCAACACTGTGTTTGAATGTCTACGTGCCCCACATGCTCAGGATTTTCTATCTGTCGCACCTATTGAAGGCTTGGGGCAACACATGTCGGCTGTGGAATACCGTGCTATCCTTAGATACCGACTGATGATTCCTTTGTTCCCAGTTGACGTGCCATGTCCGGTATGTCGCAAAGCGTGTTTGGATTCTTTCGGCGAGCACACGATCCACTGTAAAGAGCTACCAGGGTTTAAATATCGGCATGATTGGGTGAGAGATGTGTTATGTGATGTTCTTAAGCGGGCCGGGATCTCTGCCAAAAAGGAGGCTCCAGTAAATTTCCTGACTGACCCCTTAGAGGGGAGGTCCACTTTACGCCCGGCGGACATCCTTGTGTTTGGATGGGAAGGGGGAAACACGCTTGTGTAGATCTAACTGGAGTCTCCCCCCTTGTCGGGCTCAATGACAAAGGCTTTGTCGTAGGGCAAGCGGTGCTCAAGGCAGAGGCGAGCAAAGTGGCAAAACATGAGAAAGCCTGCCTGGAGAATCAACATGTGTTTGTCCCGTTTGCGTTTGATACCTTTGGTGGTCTCGCTCCTGACGTTGTGCGACTTTTGAATCGGGTTCAAAAAGTCGTTAATAGTAATTCTTCGTCGCTAAAGGTTTCAAACTTTGTATTTAGTAGAATTGGTTTTTCTATTCAAAAGGGGGTGGCGGCGCAACTTGTTGCCCGACTACCTGCCATTGCTTTGTAATTGCCATTTTTCATGTGGAATAAGAACTAATTCCTATGCAAAAAAAAATAAATAAATAAAATAAAAACACTTGTCTTTTTTTTTTTGAAAAGTAACTTTCATTAACCAAACACCCGACCCAAGCTGGGCAGGCAACCACAACTACAACACACAAGAAAACACATTTACATATTTACAAAAGAGCACCAATCCCCCCAATCTAACCCTTTGTGCTTCGATCTATTTGAAAACCACAAAAAACCTAAAGCTTTAACCTCGCTAATAATGTTCTCGGTCCTAGCCGGGACATTGGAGAATTTAAGGTTGTTCCTGGCACGCCACAAACTCCAACACGCTATCATAATAATACCTTGAACCGCGTCTTTCTTTTTCTCCGAAGCTCTAAGGTCTTTAAAAATGCCAAGAAGGTCTTTAATTTGAAAAACAAAAAATATTAGGGATCTTGCACCAAACACTTATACCATCCCAAACTGTCGAAACTACCTGACAAGCAATAAAAATGTGATCCGAAGTTTCTTCAACCGAGTTACAAAAGGGGCACAAAGACTCTCCGATCTCGATATTCCTTTTCTTTAACGCGTTCGCCGTTGGAATTCTATCCATTTCCATTCTCCACGAGTGAATGTTACATTTCGCAGGGACCCAATTGCAACAATCCATGATAAAAATGTTTTCCTGCACTTCGACCTCCCTAAGCAGCCGCTTAACGGCCTTGACAGATAAGACGCCATCTGAATCAGATTTCCACCTCCAGTGATCAATTCTATCCGAGAGCTGAACCTCTGCTAACAAGGAAAGGAGATGGCCGAAGCTAGAGATCAGCTTCGAAGAAAATGGCTCCGAAATCCAATTCTAGCTGAAAGACATCTCGTTACCTTGTCTTATGATTCTATCTGTCGCCCTACATTTTTTGTTCGCCTCCAATCTGAACAACTCAAGGAAAGAATTTTTGAGAGGATCGTCTGTTAACCACGGGTCTAACCAAAATGCTATATCTTCGCCGTTACCTATAACTCCTTTCATAAAGTTCCTAAGAGGCATCCCTTCGACCTTGGTGTTAATGAAAATTCTAGCAATACTTTTCCAAACTCCATTAAGAGATTTCTTAAATGGAATACATTCCCAACCCACCTACTTGAAGGAAAGGCATCGATTACTCTTTTCCAAAGATTGGTATTTTCCGTTTTATAGTGCCATCCCCATTTTGTTAGAAGTGAAACATTAACCTCTTGCAATTTACTCAAGCCTAAACCTCTGTTTTTCTTGTGTCGCGTAACTTTATCCCAAGCCACCCAATGCAATTTCCTTTCTTCCAATGAACCACCCCAAAGAAACTTCTTGATCATAGCTTCCAAGTCAGCGATAACTTTCTTAGGAGCTTTGTAGAGCGAAAAATAGACGGAAGGCTTTCCAAAACCGATTTAATGATAACCACCCTTCCCCCTATAGATAGAAGGTGAGACTTCCAACTAGCAAGACGAGACCGAAAAGTGTCATACACCGGCCTCCAATTGTTGATCCGATTCATATTGTCTCCAACCATAAGACCTAGATATTTAAAAGGCAGACAATCAGGTTTGCAACCCACTTCATTAGCCAACACCCCTACCTCCTCCGACTCAACTCCAATACCATACAGATTGGAATTCTCTATGTTGATTTTAAGGCCCGAACAAATATGGAAAACCCAGAGAATTCTAATAATGTTCATAACTTCGTTTTTAGACCATTCACCCACCACGATGGCATCATCAGCATACAAGAGGTGAGTTAGAACCGGCCCATCGTTAGGAGTAGGAATACCTCTAATAACTTCCGCTTCTTTAGCACTATACAACATGCAAGATAAAGCCTCCATCACCACCAAAAAAGGAACGGAGATAGCGGATCTCCTTGTCTCATGTCTTTTTCACATTTAAAAGTGAAGGTCGGAGCCCCATTAACCAAAACGGAAGAGTTAGCCGACTTGAGAATGCCCAATATCCAATTACACCATTTGATAGGAAACCCCAATTTGGAGGAGGATATTAACAACAAAATTCCAATTCACATTATCGTACGCTTTCTTGAAATCAATTTTAAGGATAAAAGCTTTAGACTTCCTCTTCCTAATCCATGAAATGAGTTCGTTCATGATGAGAGGACCGTCCAAAATAAATCTGCCTTTTAAAAAAGCCGATTGGGACTCTGAAATAATACCGTCCAAAACACTCCTCATTAGATTAGCTAGAACTTTGGAGAGGGCCTTACTCATAACTCCAACCAACTTGATGGGCCAAAAATTGTTAAGAGACACCGGGGCATTAATTTTCGGAACAAGAGCAATAAAGGAAGCTCCGCTACCTAAATTAATCTCTCCATAATTGTGGAATGAATTAAAAAGCCTAGTAAAGTCTTCTTTGAATAACTCCCAAAAATGTTTGATGAATTAAAAGTTCATCCCGTCCGGTTCCGGAGCCTTATCCTCCCCACACTCGAAAATAGCATCTTTAATTTCCTGATCTGAGAAGGCTTCAATCAGAATATTACCATCCTCTTCTGAAATCTTCTAAATATTGTGACAAACTAAATCCGGCCTGATAGAAAAAGACTCTTTAAACCTTGCACGAAAGAAAGAAAGAACATACTTTTTAATAATAGACGGCTTCGTGCACCATTCTCCATCGATCATCAAACCATTGATAGCGTTAGAAGCTTTTCTATTGTTGACCAAGGCATGGAAAAATTTAGAATTTTCGTCTCCTTCGGTCGCCCACTTCAAGCGAGCTCTTTGCTTGATATCCAATTTTTTTTCCTAATGTCCACTTCTCTAACAATTTTCTTATTTTCCGCCAAAATCCATTGTTCCTCTTCTGAAAGATCCCTCGACTCCATTTCAGTTTCCAAATTCTCCAACTCCGATAAAGCAACTTTTTCTATCTCACCTTCTTTCGCTAAAAAGTCATCTCTCCAAATTTTTAAGCGAGTTCTAATTCGAGCGAACTTAGCCGTAAGGCTGGCGTCGGGGGGAGGGGGTCGAACGGAACGAACTCCTCCACCGCTGACCTTACAGCTTCCTCAAAACCTGCTTTCCCAATCCAAGACCCGTACACCCGGAAGGGACGAGGACCAATATCAACAAGCTCTAATAAAATCGGGCAATGATCAGAGTGTCTGCTCGGCATAACTCTCACACATGTCGTCGGCCACTTGTTTAAAAAATCAGGACACACCAGAAAACGATCTAACTTACTCAGTTTCTTTCCATTATCCCTAATACAGGTAAACTTCCGACCCTGCATGGGGTACTCCAACAGACCATTAATCGAAAAGAAACTTGTTGAAATTTTCAGTACATACCGGTTTGAACTTGGAATGTTTCCTTTCCTCTAGAGATCGAATAGCGTTAAAATCTCCTACAAGAACTCACTTTCCTTCGGCTAGATTAAAAAGGCTGGATAACTCCGTCCAGAGCAGCAGCTTGGCCACAGTGCTTTGTGGCGCATACACGTTAACCAGATTAATAAGCTCACCACTACCGACCAAAGATCCCTTAATGATCAAAAAACATCTATTTGGACAACGGACTCTATCTTCAAAACTTTAGGATCCCAGCTCTAGATCAGGCCCCCTGAAAGCCCAATCGAAGCAGCACTAGCAAACTCGAATTTACTGTTTCCCCAATAACCAACTAAACCGGACCTCGTAATTGATTCCACTTTAGTCTCCTGGAGAGCAATCACACTGATCTTATTGGACAACCTCAATTCCTTAATCCATGAAGCTTTGACTCCCCCTAAAATACCTCTGATATTAACGGACAAGATATTCATTGGTCCACCACATCTTTACCTTCTCCTCTGATAGTGTTACTAATTAGAGCAAAGTGGTTACCAAGGTCTGCTCCAACTAGGTTGCCGACGTTAATCGTAGCCTCTATTTCGTCAATCACCCCTACTTCACCAGTGTCTCTGACCTCCAGGACAGATTCTTCATCCTGACTAGTTATTCCTTTTTCCACCTCAATCGAACTTGGAACCTGTGAGCACTTTCTTCCCAGTTGAGATGAAGCCGTTGCCTCTTTCGAATTCACGGCAGTATCGGTCTCTTCAGAGCTTTCCGCCTGTGGGACTTCACTGAGATTCTCCGCCGCCTTCAAATTGAGATCAAAACGAAACTCCCCCTCGTCCCTAATCCTCTTTCTAGGCCTGTCGAATGAGCCATGGCTAATGTTTCCATTTTGGTTTGAACATTTATTCCTGGGCCTGCTTTTCCGTGTTCTCTTTTTGGGCCTATAGTCATGATATGCTGACATAAAATAAATGGACCATTACTCTGGGATTGACCGAAGCATAATTACCTGGTGCCCCACCAAAATCACTTTGTGGCCTTCCACGGTTCTTGGAAGCAGAACCGTCGTTGTCATATTCCGAGGAATTAATTATGTTATTTCCAAAGATGACGCCTGCATTGATGTCGCAAGTCTCTTCATTATCTGCCGCCTTTACCTGTTCTTCTGACCGATTGTTAACCGAGTCAGTCACCGTTACTTGTTCTCCCGTCCGGTGAGTAACCAGAGATACCTCGATTTCCGGGAGGACCACAATTCCGGTACCGTCAGGAGCCCACTCGCTAATTTCTTCTTCTATCCACACCCTGAACTGCTTATTCATCCACCGTAGTGTAACGTGTTCATGTATCCTTTCTCCTTCTCCGACAAGCAGACCAATCCAGCTAACTGAAAGATTTCCGTCTTCCACCTCCAACTGAGACCCGTGCACAATCTTCCCGAACTGCTTAGCAATATTATCAAAAACCTCATTATCTGCCAGGTGAATAGGAACTCGTTGAATTCTCACCCATGCCAATCTCTCGAACGGGAGAGATTGACCGCTCCATGCATCTAAATTGGAGAACCAGGCTTCCCAACAAGCATGATCTAGTAAGAAATTAACACAAACTTCCTGTTCTTCAAACTTTAACAACATGCTCAATCCTCCAAGATAGCTTAACGATACCCCCGGAAACCTTTTCTCCGCCACCAGAGAATTTAACTTCCTAAGAACCGTAAGATCCTTGCACCTGCCCACAAGAGCCCTACCCCTCACCTCCTTAAAAGTGATCGTGTCGTCAGGAATTACAATTGTTTTTCTAACCGCCTAGTCTGGCATTACCGTTTCTTCTTTGTTGGACGTTGCTGAATTAAAAAGATCACTGAACAATTTGCCCTTCCCTTGATTGACGAATGCTTGATTGTGGAACTTATGTTCTAAAACCGGTTTAACAGGTACGTTAATGTTACCTGCCTCTTGCTCGGGATGATCACCATGAAAACCCACGTTTTCCTTGGCGAATTTAGCCAGATTCGCAGTTAATCTAGAACCCCCTATCTTTGTTCCGTTAAGAGCTCTTTCCATCTCCTTCGCATCTACAACGTTTCTGAAGCTAATGAACCCGAACTTCCTCCCTTCTTTGTCGGTTTTCCTAGCAATATATACCCCCGCCACTTCACCAAACACCTTCACGAACTCCGCCACGTCCCATGGTCTGCACCCGAAAGGAAGGTTGGTGATATAAAATTTTGTAATGTTGCCACTGTTTGTCATGCCGCCGGAGATTCCTTTGCCATTGCGATTCTTCCTGGATGAAACGTCCTTCCAGCTCCCTTCATCGTCTCTTACGTTCATAATGATCGAACGGTCAGAAGAACTTCCTAGGGAGCGAATGGATGAAGTCAGAATCTACTTAGGATGGAAGGTCGAATCTAGATTGCTACCGATAAGCAGATCGATAAGACCTCACGCGCTAAACGGAAATAACCCTTCATCGTCGAGCACCCATGCCACAGTCTTAGAGAGAGAAAGAACGATAATATTTATTCAAACATGTGAATTCAATTCAGTACACTCCACCAATGAGTGGAGAAATAATATATAATGTTCGCTTAATGATACAAAGAAAATGAAAAGACTACATAAATACAACACTAATATAATTATAAATAAGGTGTGTTAATATCCCCCTCGCAAGCGAGACGGAGGTGGACAAAGACGGAGCATCTTCCTGAAGGCTTCAAACTGTGGTCAAGGAAGACTCTTAGTGAAAATATCAGCCACCTGAATCTTGGATGGAATGAAGCGAGTAAGCAACTTCCCAAAGGAGACAAGTTCTTTAACAAAATGGTAGTCCGGTTCAAGATGTTTAATCCTCTTGTGAGATATAGGATTCTGAGTGAGAAATAGAGCACTTTGATTATCACATAAGATGGTAGGCCGTATTAGCCATGGCGCGATATTCCGATTCGCAACTTGAATGTGTGACCGTTGGTTGTTTCTGGGCGCTCCAGGAAACAAGATTACCCCCCCCCCCCCAAAAAAAAATAGAATATCCATATGTTGACTGTTGAGTCTCAAGGCATCAAGCCAAATCCGCATCAAAAAAGCCAATAAGAGTTGTGTGAGATGGTTTAGAAATATGTAAACCAAATGCTAATGTACCTTTAATGTGTCGAAGGATACGTTTGACCTCTTGAAAATGGACAATGCTTGGTTCCATCGGCTTAGCAAATATTTGGAAACGAATGGGTTTCAATGTACCCGTGTTGATCCATCTCTATTTGTGTTCAAAAAGGACTCATGTGTCATGTACTTGTTAGTCTATGTTGATGATTTGATCATGACAGGTAATCAGGAACACACTCTTCAGTCATTTATAAAGTGCTTAAATGAAGAATTTGCTATTAAATACTTGGGAAAACTCAACTACTTCTTGGGTCTTGAGGTCACATATACCACTGATGGGTTGTTCTTAAATCAATCAAAATATTATCGGAAGATGTTGGATCGGGCCAAAATGATGGACACCAAACTAGTTTTTACTCCACTTACCACTAATGTATCCTTTACTACTACGAGTGACCCTTATTCGAATCCTTCACATTACCATTCCATTGTGGGAGCTTTACAATACTTAACTATAGCCCGTCCCGATATATCGTACGCTGTTAATCAGGTTAGTCTGTCGGAAATAAGGAAATTAATAGTATAGGGTCTATTATGTAACTTGGTGTTCTATATAAGACACTTTTTAGTTGTAACCCTAATTGAGATGATCAATACAATTCAAACCCTAGTTCATTCTCTGTACCAATCAACATGGTATCAGAGCAGTGTTTTTGATTCGTAAACACTTTGCTCATCATCTACGGTCTATCCCAGTAAATCCAAACTCAAACCAAAAAACCCAACAATCAAATCAAACTTTGACCAACGTCGTCATCACCTTCAATCCGCTGAAACCCGAAAAAGAAGGAAAAAAAAACATACACAGGAGTGATATCTTCAAATCATTGCTGTGTATTTGACCGGTGACATCATCATCTTCAAATCATATAAAGCTTTGCTAGTTTGACATCTTGTTTTTTCAGCCGCCAAAACCCAAAAACAAAAGGAAAACCCTACACCACAATATTCTAATATATATATATATATATATATATTTTCTTCTTCTTCGCTGTTTTTTGAGCAACAATAGATCAGCCAATCCAATCTCCAACCAATCCAGCCAATCCAATCTCCAACCCTCCGAAATCAGAATCTGAAAAATCAAACCGGTCGAACCCATGTCAAAACAACAACAGTAGCGGTCGCCGTCGCCGTACCGGTCAGGAAAATCCCAAAACCCTAAAATCCCCATAGTAGCGGCTGTCAGAAGACATTAGGGTTTGTTCCATAAAGAAGAAGGTTCTTGGCGTATTTATGTTTTTTGGGTGGTCTCTACGAGGATTTGTTTTTTTGGCGAAATTAAATCTTGAACGCGAGTTCAAGTGCCCAGCGCATTTGATAAATACGCTGGGTTAGCTGGTTGCTCGAAAACAGTACCGGCGTAATTAACGGCGAATTTACTTGATTCCGGCGTATTTGATTGTCTATTAAATACGCTCGATTTATTTATTGTCTAAAAAAAAAGAGGAAAAAAAAAGGAAAAAAAAGGGAAAAAAAATGGAAATCAATCATGCCAGTTCGTGGATATTCGATTCTGGAGCCACTGACACAATGACTTTTGATCCGTTAGACATACAGTCACTGTCCAATCCTAAAAAAACTCAAATCCAGACCGCAAACAATGGAATGATGCAAGTAGAAGGAGGAGGGACTGTTGAAATTTCACCAACTATGAAATTATCAAATTGTCTCTATGTTCCATCATTATCACACAAACTGCTCTCCATCAGCCACATTACCAAGGAGCTGAATTGTACTGTACTAATGCACCCTAATTTTTGCCTTTTACAGGATATCAGGACGGGTGTGATTATTGGACGTGGTACTGAGCGCCAAGGATTATACTATGTGGATGAAGTGGCTCAACAGGGTACTGTGATGTTAGCACATGGAACCGAAAACCGGGAAGCCTGGCTATGGCATAGACGTTTGGGACACCCATCCGTTGGCTACTCGCATCTCCTGCTTCCAAAACTCTTCCCGTCGAAGGGAAAAATTGATTGTGAAACCTGCTTTCGTGCCAAAAGCCATCGACAACCATTCAAACCTAGCAATACAAAAGTGGCTTCACCTTTTTCACTAATCCACTCTGATGTGTGGGGTCCTGCTCCTGTGATGGGGGGGCAAGGCCTTCGGTACTTTATACTATTCGTGGATGATTGCACTCGCATGACATGGGTGTATTTTTTAAAAAACAAAGCCGAAGTTTACGAGAAATTTATAACGTTTTATGCTATGATTCAAACTCAATTCCAAACTCAAATTCAAATCCTTCGATCCGACAATGGAGGGGAATTTGTCAATACATCTATGAAACAATTCTTTAAAACCAAAGGATTAATTCATCAAACTTCTTGTGCTCATACCCCCGAACAAAACGGTGTTTCCGAACGGAAAAACCGTATTATTCTTGAAATAACTCGAGCCCTTCTAATTGAATCTCAGGTACCCAAATCTTTCTGGCCGGAGGCAGTTGCAACCTCCGTGTATCTCCTAAATCGGCTCCCAACCAAAGCTCTTAAGTTTAAGACTCCCTTAGATTGTCTGTCTAAGTCTGCCAGTATTCCCCACCCTCTTACACTCGAACCTCGAATCTTCGGGTGTACAGCATTCGTCCACATACCCAAAACCAACCGAAACAAGCTTGGCCCATGTGCCGAGAAATGTGTATTTGTCGGCTATGGGATTGATCAAATAGGGTACCGATGCTATAATCCAACAACTCGTCAAATGTTCACCACAATGAATGTTGACTTTCTTGAAACAAAATACTTTTATACTACCCAACTCAGTGGTCAGGGGGAGAATGACAGTATAGACACTCTGAGTTGGTTAACCCAATTTCCCTCATCTGAAGAAGTAACAACAGAAAACCATCACAGTGCTTCGAGTCCTTCAAACACTGAAGTACAATCGGAGGAGCACAGTACCACTGAAGATAGTCCATCCAACGTGATACCAGAGGTAAGAAATACTGAGAACCCTGAATGTTCTACGTTCCATAACTATGAGACAACATGGGAGCCCAAAGAACCGACAACAACAGAGCATACAGAACATGTTGATCCAAATGTTGAACAGGTTGAGCAGGTTGAACCAGTTGTTGAACAGGTTGAACCAGTTGCAGCAGAGATGACCGGAAGGTATTCCCTCCCTCCAAGAGAAAATAGAGGAGTTCCTCCTAAGAGATACTCCCCAGAAAAGGTGGTTCCAAGGTCTAGGTACCCTGTGGCAAACATTGTCACTGGAAACTTGTCTAAGGAAGCTAAAGCTTTTACAGCTGCCTTGTGCTCTGAACAAATGCCATCTACAACACAAGAAGCCTTGAAATCTGAAGAATGGAAAAAAGCAATGGAGACCGAAATGGAAGCTCTCAAGAAGAATAACACGTGGGAGAAATGCATCCTCCCTCCAGGAAAGAAACCAGTGGGATGTCGGTGGGTGTTTTCAGTCAAACACAGACCTGATGGAACGATTGAACGATACAAAGCTCGGCTGGTTGCAAAAAGGTTACACTCAGACTTATGGAATCAACTACTCTGAAACCTTCTCCCCAGTAGCCAAAATCGATACAATCAGAGTCCTGTTTTCTATAGCTGCCAATAAAGGTTGGCCTCTTCATCAATTTGATGTAAAAAATGCCTTTCTTCACGGGGAACTGAACGAGGAGGTCTATATGGATGCTCCACCAGGTTTCAATGGGAATTTCAAGGCTGGAGAAACATGTCGGTTGAAGAAATCTCTGTATGGGCTTAAGCAGTCTCCTAGAGCTTGGTTTGGGAGGTTTACCCTTGCTATGAAAAAATATGGCTTCAAACAAAGCAACTCAGATCATACCCTATTTTTGAAACGTAGGGGCAGTCTTGTGACCTGCTTAATTATCTATGTTGATGACATGATTCTTACGGGAAACGATGAAGAGGAAATGTCAATGTTAAGAGATAAACTGGTTTCGGAATTCGAGATGAAAGATCTGGGAAGATTGAAGTACTTTCTTGGAATTGAAGTTCTGAGATCTAAACAAGGGATTTTTATCTGTCAAAGGAAATATGTCCTTGATCTGCTAGCTGAAACCGGAATGATTGAATGTAGGCCGGCGGACACCCCAATGGTGGTTAATCATGGCTTACGCATGGAAGATGGAGCAGATCTAGCAGATAAGGAGAGATATCAACGAATGGTGGGAAAACTGATATACCTCTCCCACACTCGTCCAGATATAGCTTATGCAGTAGGAGTGGTGAGTCAGTTTATGCACCAGCCCCAAGCCAGCCATATGGAAGCAGTATTAAGAATCATCGGGTATCTCAAGGGAACGGCAGGTCATGGTATTCTGTTTAAATCAAATGGGCACTTAGAAATCCAAGCTTATACAGACGCCGACTGGGCAGGGGATAAAGAAACGAGAAGGTCAACCTCAGGATACTTCACCATGGTTGGAGGAAATCTTGTTACCTGGAGAAGTAAAAAACAAAAGGTAGTCGCCCTATCTAGTGCAGAAGCTGAATTCCGAGGGGTTGCTCGTGGCTTAGCAGAGGTTCTGTGGATTCGCAAGCTCCTAACTGAGATTGGTTTTCTTCCTACTACAGCAACCAAAATCATGTGCGACAATAAAGCTGCTATACAGATCTCAGAAAATCCAGTCCAACATGATCGAACAAAACATGTAGAGGTAGATCGACACTTCATTAAGGAGAAATTGGAGGAAGGTATCATACAGCTCCCATATATAGCCTCGAAAGATCAACTTGCAGATATTCTAACAAAGGCAGTCAACGGAAACGCGTTTAGTAGCTGTTTGAGCAAGTTGAGTTTTGGTGACCCCACTACTCAACTTGAGGGGGAGTGTCGGAAATAAGGAAATTAATAGTATAGGGTCTATTATGTAACTTGGTGTTCTATATAAGACACTTTTTAGTTGTAACCCTAATTGAGATGATCAATACAATTCAAACCCTAGTTCATTCTCTGTACCAATCAACATAGTCAATTCCTTCAACTTCCACCACCTTTCCCCCTCCTCTTTTTCCTCCTCTTTATTCCCACCCTTTTCTCCTTCAACTCCCACCACCTTTCCCCTCTCCCTCTCTCTTCAATCACCCTTCTCTTTTCCTTTCTGTTTCCATGGCTGCTTCTTCTTCCTCCCACACACATGATGCCTTTCCTCACTCTTTCTCACACATGATGAACATCAAACTGTGCTCAACAAAATATCTTGCATGGACTTATCAAATGGTCCTATGCTTACCTATCAAAAACTAATCTCTCATGTTGACGGTTTCGCTATTGCCCCCTCTCCTGCAGTCACAAACAACGATAGGCAAGTCGATAATCCCGACTATACCACCTGGCTTGCCGATGACCAACGCACAATCATCATCCTCAATGCTTCTCTATTTGAAAAAGCGGTCACCGTTGCCATTGGATTACCCACTGCTCGCCAAATCTGGCTTGCATTGGAAACGGCATACAGAAACTCCTCTATCGAAAGGGTCCACGATCTCCGTGATCAATTCGTGTCATTAAAAAAGGATCCAAATTTGTTTTTGTGTTTGGTCGTATGTTCAAGAACTTATGTGATCAGTTAACCGCCGTTGGTCATCCGGTTGACCCGGCCGAGAACTCCATTGGTTCCTTTGCGGACTTGGACCGGCTTTTGAAACTTTTTCAACGATCGTTCGATCTTCAAGACCTTCCCCTACCTTCACAGCTCTGATACCATGTAAATTCAATTTAGTACACTCCACCAATGAGTGTAGAAATAATATATAATAGTGTAGGTTAATGATACAAAGAAAATGAAAAGACTACATAAGTACAACAATAATATAATTATAAATGAGATGTGGTAATAAAACCTAAGTAAGGAGGATTTAGTTTAGGATTTTGATCAACAACTATGACACTTCATTTAATTCTCTCAAAACTAGTTTTGCCAAATTAATTAGTTAAATAATACATAGTCTATAACATGGTTGATTAATTTAATTGGGTTTGTAAAGGATATATGTGGAGTGGGCCTGTCAGCTCATCAATCGAGCAGTCCATAACACTGCTGGCACACCACACAACCTGTGTCCAGGTCAAAAGAAAGAAAAGCATTTTCTGGTTTTTTTTTGGTACTAAAACATATACTCATTTATTTATTTTACATCTTATTACTTTTGCTTATACACAAACTTTTTAATTTCTATTTAAATTACAAACTTCAGCTTTTTAATTTCAGTTAACATTTACTGCTTTGATAAACACTGTTTCGGTTTAATAGCAGTAATTGATTCATAAACTGTAACACAATAAGTTTTCAATAAACATTTGAGTACACTTAACATGAATATGACTCTAGGGTGTATAGAGCTATCTTTTTAGTCTAGGGCTGTTCACGAGCCGAACCTAACCGATCAGACCATTGCTCGTGTTCGGTTCATTTACAAACCGATCCGAACCAAACTGAGCGTTTTTTCAACCGAGCCAAAGTCGAGCGAGCGCCTTTCGATCCGAGCATTTTTCGAACGAACGTTGAACGAGTATCGAGCGTTGCAGAACAAACAAGGAAAGTGACGATGGGAGTGCTAGTTATTAGAATAAAGTGCAGTTTTCGTCCCTGATGTTTCGTCCAATAGAACACAAGTAAAAATTTAACAAATGACAAGGAATACAAAAACACTCAACTAGTTCTATCGTGATTAAGTAAGCGGGAAGATAAATCCTTGACCGATTGAGCATACCCTTGTTCTAACAGAAGTTTGAAATTGAATGAACCGATTGAAGTAAAACCCTGACGAGTTGGCGTCTTGGCGAGTAGCGATAGAGAAATCGAATAACGATGGCCAATGGGGGGTTTTGATTAGGGTCTTGTACTTCTGAATCGAATGGCGGGTTGGGACTTGAGTATTGATCGACGCTTCACATTTTAGTATTTGAAATTTTGACTCAATTACTTAAATGAACATTTAAATATCGGACAATGGACTATTGGTATTGGATTTCGATTCTAATTACTTAAATGAGCTCTATTTGGATCTTGGACCAAACATTGTTGATCTTGGTCTCTAGTCATTACACACACACACAAATATATGTTTATATATATAGGGTGGAGTTATTGTAAAAAAGACCAAAAGTGTGAGAAAGGTAAGAAAGAATCTCAACCATTAGATCTAAATTAATTGAAAAGGGTATGATTGTAAATGCATTAACAAATTCAAATATGGTAATCCTTGATTTAAGGATTTGGAGAGAGAAAATCCTTGATTTAAGGAATTATAACCGTCCATAACATCATTCATTTTAAATTTTTTTGCATCATTCACATAATCAGTGCATGTTCATGACATGGTGTTTTAAAAAATTCATAGTTCAATTCATGGTGTTTTTACAAAATAATATAACACCATTCAGTAAACAAAAATATAACACCATTCAGTACACAAAATAACACCATTCAGTACAAGATATAACACCATTCAGTAAACAAAAAATAACACCATTCAGAAACAAAATAACACCATTCAGAAACAAAAAAAAAACCATCCAGTAAACAAAAAATAACATCATTCAGTAAACAAAATAACACCATTCAGTAAATAATATAACACCATTCAGTACAAGAATATAACACCATTCAGTAAATAAATATAACACTATTCAGAAAAAGAAAATAACACCATTCAGAAACAAAAATAACACCATTCAGAAACAAAATAACACCATTCAGAAAAGAAAATAACACAATTCAGAAAAGAAAAAATAACACCATTCAGAAAAGAAAAAAAACACCATTCATAAAAGAAAAAAAAACACCATTAATGAAAGAATATAACACCTCTGTATCATCTTCTCCACTTCCGGCGCCGTTCGAGGTAGATAGAAAGAGATCGCAGGACCACCACCACTGCCACTTCCGGCACCACCACCGCCGCACCACCACTGTCGATCCAGCACCACCACCGTCGCTGCCACTCGCACCAGCACCACCGTCGCTGCCGCTCGCACCAGCACCACCGCCGCTGCCGCTCGCACCAGCACCACCGCCGCTGCCGCTCGCACCACCACCGCCGCCGCTGCCGCTGTCGTGTTTGATTTTCCGATTGGCCGCTGTCGTGTTTCTTCTTCAGATTGATTATGAGAGAGATCTTTGATCGTAGATGGAGATCATCTGGAGAGAGAGAGATATTGTAGGGATTTTGATTTACAGTTTCTATTTTTGAATGGATATAAAGACTTTATTACCCCTAGAATTTTCAATTCAGTCCAAAAAATAAATCAAATTTTACAATTTGGTCCCTATTAATCTCAACCATTAGATCAAAGATCTAATGGTGTAGATTCTTTCTTACCCTTCTCACACTTTAAGTCTTTTTTACAGGATCCTAACTCTCTCTCTCTCTCTCTCTCTCTCTATATATATATATATATATATATATATTAAAAATAAATCGAGCCAACCGAGCTGAACCGAACTGAGCGGACCTTTGCTCGTTCTCGGTTAATTTACAAACCGAACCGATCCGAAACGAGCATTTTTTCAATCGAGCTGAATCGAACGAGAAAATTACGGGCATTTTTCGAGCGAGCATCGAACGAGCGCCGAGCGCCGAGCGCCGAGCAATTTGAACAGCCCTATTTTAGTCTCAAGAAGGTTGGACTATGTATGTGACACCAATCTCTTTCTATTTGCATTAATAACTATTTTTAGATCTTACAAATTTCGATGATCAAAGGTTTAGCTGACCCTCATAACTCTTCTCTGGTTCTCCCTCTGATAATAAATGAAAATCTTAATTTAATCTGTTTTGGTACTAGTATTTATTTATATTATTTTTTTCTTTTGATAAATAGACACTGTAACGATCAAAAAAACATAGGTAGTGGTACTGGTATTTACTTTTATGGTTTTTGGTTTCGAATTTTTTTCATTTAAACAATTGTATCAAGTGCTTGTATCGTACCGGTAGTGTAACAAACTGAACCGATACCCGATCCAATGCTTTCGGTAACGTACCGTCAAATGTTAAAAAATTAAACATAGATGTGGAATTAGTTTTTTTTAATTTAGAATCAAAGTAGTTAAAATACTATTAAATTAAAATTTAAAAAACAAATACTTAAAAAATTGAAGTTATTTTAAGTTCAAATAAAATTAATTAAATAATAATTAAAATACTTTTAAAATTGAAAAACCAAATACTTAAAAAATAAGAGATACTATTTATCATCACTTTCTAATAATATGTATAATAATGGTGTAGGTTGATACAAAGAAAATGAAAAGACTACATAAATACAACAATAATATAATTATAAATGAGGTGTGGTAATAAAACCTAAGTAAGGAGGATTTGTCCTTCCTATCGTGGCCCAGTGGGTATTCCCACTTGGGTTAAGTCGGTCGGCCCTCCTTGGAGGTCACCGGTTCGACTCCCACTCGTGGCCTTAGGGGGGGACACCCGTGCGCAATGATGGTGAAAAACCTACCGAGGAGGGTTTGATCCTGAGCGTCACTCCGGTTTTTATCCGACTGTTACTCTAGCGAGTCAACTCGTGTAGAGGCAGTACGGTTTCCGGGGGAAAGCCTTCGACCCAAGATTGGTCAACCCAGCGCTGGCCTTGCTATCTGGGCCCTTAATCTTGGCGAGGGTCCGCGATTTGCGGATGTGACAATGGTCACCATTAAGAAGTTCACCTTTCAAAAAAAAAAAGTAAGGAGGATTTAGTTTAGGATTTTGATCAACAACTATGACACTTCATTTAAGTCTCTCAAAACTAGTTTTGCCAAATTAATTAGTTAAATAATACATAGTCTGTAAAATGGTTGATTAATTTAATTGGGTTTGTAAAGGATATATGTGGAGTGGGCCTGTCAGCTCATCAATCGAGCAGTCCATAACACTGCTGGCACACCGCACAACCTGTGTCCAGGTCAAAAGAAAGAAAAGCATTTTCTGGTTTTTTTTTTTTTTGGTACTAAAACATATACTCATTTATTTATTTTACTTATTATTACTTTTACTTATACACTAATTTGTTTAATTTCTTTTTAAATTACAAACTTCAGCTTTTTTATTTCAGTTAACATTTACTGCTTTGATAAACACTGTTTCGGTTTAGTAGCAGTAATTGATTCATAAACTGTAACACAATAAGTTTTCAATAAACATTTCAACTACTACAAAACACAAGCCAAGCACCGACAGGGCAATAGCTTTGGCCCTTCATTGGGCAAAATGGGCGGCCACTTCAATAGTGCCAGGCAGCTGCCTGGCACTCCCCTATTGGCCCAACAAATTTACGATTTTATCCCACTTTAAAATTACGATTTTGCCTTCAGTTAAAAATTATGTTTTTGCCATCGCTTAAAAATAAGTTTACGTTTTTACTCCCAACTAAATATTTCAATTTTGCCCCCGGTTAAAAATTACGATTTTACCCCGTTTCAATTTACAGTTTTGCCATTGGTTTTTTCCCTTAAAAATACGATTTCCCATCAGTTGAAAATTATGTTTTTACCCCCACTTAAAAATAAATTTACGCTTTTGCTCCCAGCTAAAAATTCCAATTTTGCCCTCAGTTCAAAATTACGATTTTGCCCCGTATAAATTTATAATTTTGCCATTAGTTTTTTTTTTCTCAAAGCCAGGTTACGATTTTGCCCTCAACTTAAATTTGCATTTTCCCCATCGTTTTTGTTTGTTTTCCTGATGACATTACAAGTTTGCCCCCAGTGTAAAATTACAGTCGTGCCGGCAGCTTCCTGGCACTCCCCCGTTGGTCCATTTAGTTTACGATTTATCCCCGAATTAAAATTATGATTTCGCCCTCAGTTACAAATTACGTTTTCCCCATCGTTTTAGTTTTTTTACCAAAACTATAAATGTTTTTTGTTTTAATTGGTTTACTCGATTTAATTTTTTTTCGTGTGAAGGAGCCGCCTAACACTGGCTCATTAGTTCTGAAAAATTAGAGTTTTGCCCCAGGCCCAAAATTACGGTCTTATCATCGTTTTTTTTTTCCTAGCAAAATTATAGTAGTCTTTTTTTATTTGGTTGAGAATTATTCGGCTATCGCCCGGCGTCTACTAGTTTGAGTACACTTAACATGAATATGACTCTACGGTGTATAGAGCTATCTTTTTAGTAGTCTCAAGAAGGTTGGACTATGTATGTGACACCAATCTCTTTCTATTTGCATTAATAACTATTTTTAGATCTTACAAATTTCTATAATCAAAGGTTTAGTAGACCCTCATAACTCTTCTCTGGTTCTCCCTCTGATAATAAATGAAAATATTAATTTAATCTCATTATTATCACTTCTAAACTTTCAGAAATATTTCACCTTGTTCACTACCCTCCTGGATTTTAAATTTCCATATGAGTTTATGGGTTTTTAATAGCGAATCCCACTAACAAAAAAAAATTTATAGAAACCGGAGGCTAATTCTTTAGGGTAAATTACACTTTTCATCCTTTATGTTTGTATCGAATTACAGTGGATGGCCTTCAACTTTAATAATTACACTCATAATCCTTTATTTGGAAAACTCGTTAAATCCTACGTCTTTTAGCTCTAACCTGGTTAAAAAATTCAGTTTAAGTTTATCATGTGCAAGGCACATGAGGGCACTTGAGTAATTTTACCCATTTATTTAGAAAAAAATAATAATTAGAGTTTGTCTTTGACTGATTTGAGCATCATCTTTCTTCTTCACACTTTTCTTACCCCCAAAAAAACCGTAAACACAATCACAACAGCCGCAAATTTTAAAAACCAATATATCGATTAGTGATTGAATTATGTATGTTGAATGAGAAATTGTTCATCTCTGCTATAAATTGACAAATTGAGGATGATGATAAAACAAACACATACGACGATTTCTCTTTGTTTACAAAGAAGGTGATTTTATAACCAGTATTTCTGACACACGTGTCTATAATTCAGATTCCACACTTGAGACCTGCTGAGTACAAGAGATCAAGATTATCGAGGAACGGAAGAACTCTTAACCGAGCCGATGGTGGAGTACTGTCTATCGGTACTGTAAGAGAAAGGTATATGTTTTAATTCTCCTTTCAATACCTATGTGACGTTTTTGTAAGATTAAATATATTATTAATGTAATATTTAATCTTTTAGCCTTTATAATCATTTATATTATATTAGATCACAATATATTAATAACCTATTAATAATTAGTTGGTAATTGTTGATGGACCATATTACCCTTATTAACTAATTAGTTCCTCTTGGGTGTATAAATAAGGGGATTATTAGAGAGTTTAAGGGTTAGACAAATTACACAATCACAAACCCTCATAACATCAAATTCGTATCTCTCTCCCTAACCGAAATCAACCCTACTTTCGGTTTCATCACCATCATCACTTTACACCCTAAGGAGGAACCAGATCATCCTGACAAGTATGTCGAACTCAATGGCTGGATCTCTGACTGGATTCTCCACTGCTTTGAATGCTATAACATGTATGTTATTCATGTTTTCCATTTAGTTTAAACAGAACTGAACAACATGTGGTATCAGAGCCTATGTTGATAAATCAGTTCTGTTTTCGTATCCATCATTCTGGGATCATAAATCTGGAAAACAGAAAGTTTTAAAGCCTTAAAATCAAAAACTGTTTTCGAGTTCCTTGTTGCCGAAATCCCTGTTTTCGGAAAAGGTTATTTGATAAATTGACTCGAAATCATAAAGGGTTAAACTTGTTGTCACGAAATCCATTACAAAACCATTAAAATTCAGGTTTCGGATTTCCAGAATTATGTTTTTATTTTTTAGGGTTCATCATAATGTTCTAAGAAAATTCGAAAATTCCATAAAGTTTGGAATATAATTTGGATTAGTGGGTGTTTTAATGATTTTGATCTTAATTTTATCTATTAAATTTTCGAAAAAAATGTTAATGGATTTTCAGTTATTATTTTCGAAATCTTTTGATAAGATTAGATCAGAAATAAAATAGGAAACACTATCCCACAATCCCTTAAATTTCGATTTTCAGTTAATTATCACAATAAACAGCATTAACAGTGGTTTCGAAATCATAATCGCACAAGTCCCTTAACAGTCGCACAAGATCATATCAGATATGATCTGATCGCACAAGACATTCGCACAAGATCAGATCACAAAAAAAAAAAATGATGATCTGATCGCACAAGGGAAATCGCACAAGATTTGTGGATCACACAAGACTTGTGGATCGCACAAGGCATTACTGATCACACAAGTTATTGGGCCTTACTGATCGCACAAATTATTGGGCCTCACTGATCGCACAAGACTTGGGCTTTATTTACATCGCACAAGTTTTGGGCCTTATCGATCGCACAAGGCATTACCGATCGCACAAGGCATTACTGATCGCACAAGACTCGAAACCTCATTATTTTAAGCTGTTTAAATACTTGGTTTTGTTAATACTTAATTAATTAATCAGAATCAGATAATTTTTACAAAACCAAAATAGCTTAACTTGAATGAGCTTCTGATGTATTAATTCTGGCCAAAGCTGATTTAATACATCTATTTATTGTTCAAGTATTATAAAAGTTATGTTAAGTATGCATTACAAACGTGAAATGTTTTAATTTTGGCCAAAGCTGATTTAATTCATTTATGTTTAGCATGCTTGACAAGTGCATAACTAAAGTGATTGTCTCATTTCTGGCCAAAGCTGATTTGTCACGATTACTTTGCACACATATTTAAATGATTACACTTCTGGCCAAAGCTGATTTGTCTTCGTTTAAATAGAATTTTTCTAAGTCTATTATTTTGATGTTAGTAATAGACATTATCACAACTTCATAATTAAAATGGTCATTATTTATGCCTACCTTAGTATAACATGCCCTTAGATCACATTAAGACTTCTTTCTTAGTATCATAACTTGCTCACCTTATTTCCACTATCAGCACCCAATCAGGGGATTCCACCTTTGACTGGTGATAACTTTGCTGCATGGAAGGATGCCCTCATGCTTACACTTGGGCTGCTGGACTTTGATTATGCTCTAAGAGAGAATAAGCCAACGGACCTTACTGCTACAAGTACTGTTGCTGAGCAGTTACTTCATGATAAGTGGACTAGGTGTAACCGCATGTCTCTCATGTTCATGAAGCAGTCCATTCATAACTCAATCAGAGGAGCCATTCCTGATTCTGAAGATGCTAAAACCTACTTGGCTTCTGTGGAGGATCAATTCAAGGGAACATCAAAAGCACACGCTAGCACTCTTATCCTCAAGCTGGTGACGACTAAGTATGATGGGAGGAGCGGCATTCGCGAACACATCATGATGATGCATGACATGGCCAACAAGCTGAAGGGCCTATAGATGGAAATCAGTGATGGTTTTCTTGTTCACTTCATCATCACTTCGCTTCCTTCGTCCTATGAAGCATTCAAGATCAATTACAACACTCAGAAGGACAAATGGACGATGAGTGAGCTGATTGCTATGTGTGTGCAGGAGGAAGAGCGTATGAAGATGGATCGCACTACTGATGTTGCTAACTTCACCACCTCCAGCTCTAAGAAGAGGAAGAACACTTATCAAAGAAAGGATGCTTCTAAGGTTCAAAAGCCAAATCCAAATCCTCATACAAGTGCACCTTCCAGCTCTAAGAACTCCTTAGGCAAACCCTATTGCAAGTTCTGTAAGAAAACAGGACATAAGCAAAAGGAATGCCCTGACTTCAAGGAGTGGCTGGCTAAGAAAGGTAACGATTTTTTCATGATACTTGAGTCCTTTAATTTAAATGTTCCTGCTAATTCTTGGTGGTTTGATTCTGGTTCTATGGTTCATGTTACCAATTCACTTCAGGGATTCCTTACAATCCGGAAGCTGGGAAGAAACCAAAGAACACTTAAAGTTGGAGATGATCGGGAATTAGAAGTGAAGGCCATAGGAACATTACAATTATTTTTGAAAACTGGTTTATGTATTAAACTTTATGATACCTTATATGTTCCTGAGGTAACTCGGAACCTTGTATCAGGACCAAAGTTAGACATGGACGGTTTTGTCGTTTCTCATGGTCATCGCAAACTCTCTATTCTCTATGATTCCATTGTTTATGGTACTGGCATTCTGGATGGTGGTCTCTATAGATTAGAACTAGATGATAATTTTTCCAAATCTTTGTTGTCATATAATATTAATGAATCACTCACAAAGATGAAACAGGTTCGAGACTTAGAGACTTCATCTATGTTGTGGCATCAACGTTTAGGCCACATCTCAAGAGAACGATTAAATCGTCTCGTAAAGGATGAAGTCTTACCTCCTCTCGATTTTATTGATTTTGGAACATGTGTCAAATGTCTTAAAGGCAAAATGACATTAGCAAATAAGAAAGGTGCCACTAGGAGCTCTAATTTATTAGAACTCATTCATACTGACATTAGTGGTCCTTATCAAATTGCTGGTATAACAGGACATACTTCATTTATCACTTTCATTGATGATTATTCTCGTTACATGTACTTGTATCTTATAAAGGAAAAATCTGAATCTCTTACAACTTTTAAAGATTATAAAGCTGAAGTTGAAAAGCAATTAGATCGTCAGATTAAAGTTGTGAGATCAGATAGAGGCGGTGAATATTATGGAAGACATACTGATGTGGGTCAAGCTCCTGGTCCATTTTATGAGTTTTGTAAGGGCCAGGGGATTGTGAACCAATACACCATGCCTGGTACACCTCAGCAGAATGGTGTCGCTGAACGAAGAAATCGTACCCTTATGAACATGGTGCGCAGTATGTTAGCCAACACTAATTTACCATTATTCCTCTGGACTGAAGCGTTAAAAGCAGCTGTTCATATACTCAATAGATTTCCTTCTAAGTCTGTCCCTAAAACTCCTTATGAACTTTGGACAGGAAGGAAACCGAGTCTTAAATATATGAAAGTATGGGGCTGCATTACTGAAGCAAAACTCTATAATCCTTTCCTAAGGAAACTTGACCCTAAAACAGTTACCTGCTTCTTTATCGGGTATCCTGATCATTCAAAGGGTTATCGTTTCTATTGTCCTTCCCATGTCACCCGTATTGTTGAAACCAAGCGTGCTGCGTTCCTAGAGGATTTCAAGGTCAGTGGGAGCAGTACTAACCCTTACGAAGAATTGCAAGAAGTACAAGAAGCGGGGGGGAGAGACTCGTCGCTTATCATTACTCCGTTTACTCCTCTTGTACCCCATGCAACAACTGTACCTGAAGCCACTGCACAAATTCCATCTCCACAATCAGAACCCATTATACCTCGTAACGAAGGCACATCAAACGCTCAAAACCAAGACAACGCTGAACCCGATAATCAACTCAGGAGGTCATCTAGGCAAAGAAGGCCTACTAATTGGGATGATTATGTTACCTACCTGACTGAAATGGATGCTGGAAAGCTCAATGATCATATCTCTTATAATGAAGCCATTAGCAGTGATCAGTCTTCTGAATGGAACAAAGCAATGATTGATGAGCTTGAATCCATGAAGAAAAATGACATTTGGGATTTAGTCGAATTACCCAATGGTGCCAAACCTGTAGGTTGTAAATGGGTGTTCAAAACAAAACTGGATCCGAATGGGAACGTTGAACGCTACAAAGCGAGATTGGTTGCAAAGGGCTACACTCAGAAAGAGGGAATTGATTATCAAGAGACGTTTTCACCTGTCTCTCGTAAAGATTCATTAAGGATCGTTATGGCCCTAGTAGCTCATTTTGATTTAGAGCTGCATCAGATGGACGTCAAAACTGCTTTCCTTAACGGAGACTTAGACGAAGATGTTTACATGAAACAACCTGAAGGCTTTAAACCTGAAGGTCAGGAGCATCTAGTCTGTAAGTTGAAGAAATCCATTTATGGGTTAAAACAAGCATCACGTCAATGGTACCTCAAGTTTGATGAAGTCATGAAGAGGCAAGGTTTTATGAAGAATCAAGTGGATCAATGCACCTACCTCAAGATGAATGGGAGTAACTTTACTATACTTGTCCTTTACGTAGATGATATTCTATTGGCAAGTAATAGTTTAGACATGTTGCATGAGTCGAAGCGTTTACTCTCGCATAACTTCGACATGAAGGATCTCGGAGATGCTTCTTACGTCATTGGCATCGAAATTCACCGAGATAGACACAAAGGGATCTTAGGATTGTCTCAAAAGACTTACATAGATCGTGTCCTTACACGTTACAACATGCAACAGTGCAAACCCTCCGTCGCTCCAGTAGTTAAGGGAGATGTTTTCGGTTTATTCCAGTGTCCGACAACAGAGGTTGAAAAGGAGCAAATGAGCCAGATACCTTACGCGTCAGTAGTCGGGAGCCTGATGTATGCTCAAGTCTATACTCGCCCAGATATCGCTTACATTGCTGGAATGCTAGGTCGTTATCAGACTAATCCTGGCCTAGATCACTGGAAAGCAGCTAAGAAGGTCCTTAGATATCTGCAAGGGATGAAAGACTATAAACTGACTTATAGAAGAAGTGGTCATTTAGAAGTGGTAGGTTATTCTGATTCTGACTTTGCCAAATGCAAAGATGACAAGAAATCCACTTCGGGCTACATCTTTATGTTAGCAGGCGGACCTATCTCATGGAAGAGTCATAAACAACAGTTAACTACAACTTCCACAATGATGGCAGAGTACATTGCTGTTTACAACGCAACCTGTCATGGAATGTTGCTTAGAAATCTGATCACTGGACTCAAAATCGTTAATTCCATTTCTAGACCATTGAAGCTTTACTGTGATAACTCAGCTGCCGTTAGTTTCTCGAACAGTAACAGTTCGACTGGAGCTGGTTTATATCTCGATACAAAATATTTGTTCGTACGTGAACGAGTTGAGGAAAATAATATTTGTATTGAGTATATTAGTACTAAAGATATGCTTGCGGATCCGATGACTAAAGGTCTCCCACCTAAAGTTTTCGAAGAACATGTATCGAATATGGGACTTACTAAAGACCTTGTTTAATGGCATATTGTACTAGCTTATGTTTTAATTAATAAAATTTCCTCAGTTTGATTTTGTATGTCTCTAACATATGTTCTGCCGGTGTAATGACATATAGACAAATATAAATACAAATCAGACGCTAAAGGGCTTATACATATTTTGATCATAACTGTTAGGTTTTAAATTGAGGCTATAGTATGACTAATGGGGGTCCTGAGTCGAATGATGATTCAACGGCTGTATTTCTCTGCTATAGTTCTTGGTTTAAGGCTAAAATGAGTGTTAACTCCTGGCCAGGCTTACCTAATACTCATGATAAATGATTACTCGGCTAAGTGGGAGAATGTAAGATTAAATATATTATTAATGTAATATTTAATCTTTTAGCCTTTATAATCATTTATATTATATTAGATCACAATATATTAATAACCTATTAATAATTAGTTGGTAATTGTTGATGGACCATATTACCCTTATTAACTAATTAGGTTTCCTCTTGGGTGTATAAATAAGGGGATTATTAGAGAGTTTAAGGGTTAGACAAATTACACAATCACAAACCCTCATAACATCAAATTCGTATATCTCTCCCTAACCGAAATCAACCCTACTTTCGGTTTCATCACCATCATCACTTTACACCCTAAGGAGGAACCGGATCATCCTGACAAGTATGTCGAACTCAATGGCTGGATCTCTGACTGGATTCTCCACTGCTTTGAATGCTATAACAGGTATGTTATTCATGTTTTCCATTTAGTTTAAACAGAACTGAACAACAGTTTTATCATATATTTTGAGAAAGGTGGTGATGGTGACGGTTAACGATGGTGTTGTGGTTACGTCACGAGCTAGATGGACGCCATGGTGTGGCGGATTTGGTGGTTGTGGCGGCGGATTTGGTGGTGGCGGTGATTGGGGTAGGGGGTGGTGGTGGTGGCGTAATATTTGGTGGTGGTGGTGATTGGGGTGGGGGTTGGTTAGAGAGAGAAAGGGAGAGAGAGGTGGTGGTTGGAGAGAGAGGGGGGGTGGTGGTGGTTAGGGATGAGATTTTTTATCGAAATACCGGTACCGTACCGATCATAAACGGTACCGGTATCGGTAATAGATTTTTCGAAATTCGGTATCGGTAAAAAACGGTATCGGTAAAGGTATTTTTCGGTAAATACCGGTATTAATACCGAATTTAATAATGAATTCCATGGGGTTTTTAGGTTGGATTACGAAGATTCGAACTAATCTTACTAGCTACTACAATGTACTAAACTAATATATAACAAACCCTTGCCTATTCAACTCATGTTGTAACTCAATGGAACACAGACCGGTTCATTGAATAAACATTAAACCCCACTCACAAGGTTCTTAGTAGTTAGTAGGTATAATATTCATGTTTGCTTCTTTTTTCTATGAACTTGTATGGATAATTGTGGGTAACAGTAGCTTTAGATTAGGAGATATTTGATATTCTCAAAAGATCTAATTGTTAGGATCTCAAGAATATGAAAAGTTAGATATACTTTTATAATTCAAGGTTTTCTTGTGATTCGCTGATGAGGTTTCTTTCATATAAGGCTACAATACAGTATAGTTGTATCGTTATTTAGCACTACCATTTATGTAAACTATAAGATTAGTGGTCAAAATCTAAAAAAATTGGTTGTCATGTCTACTTTCACAAGTTGTTATGCATTTTATTAATATTGATTTGTTGTTATGTATTTTATTAATAATGGATGGATGGGTTGCGTATGATATCTTTTAGGTGAAACAATGGATGGCACCAAAGCGGTACCAATGTGGTAAAGTACCGAAATACCGGTACCGAATCTATATATACGGTACGGTAATCGGTATCCACATTTCCTCAATTTCGGTAACGGTATTTATGGTATCGGTACCGGTATCGTACCGATCTCATCCCTAGTGGTGGTGGTGACAGTGAAGAAGAAAAAGAAAGAATGAAGTGGGTTTTTAAAATATGTTTTATTTTTTCTATATTTATGTTTGTAGAAAGACTAAATTGCCCTTGGCTGGTCAAACCTAACTGGAATTTTTAATCAGGTTAGAGCAATATTTTCAGAACCGGACCGGAGGTCGACTCGGTCGCCTTATGGGGTCAAAGGTCGGACTGGTCTGATCGGTTCGACCGGATTTAAAACCCGGATTACGTCATAAATTGTATAACAATATATATAAAATATAGAAATCACTTAACCTTTAATGCTCCAAGTGGTTCCTTCTTTTTGTATGGATTCTCTCAAAAACACCTCAAGCGTTTAAACATTTTTAATAACATCTCTTAGATTTGGGATTTTTACCCAGATACCTTTTAGTAACATCTCTTGATTACTTAACAAATGTTTGCTAGTTAAACATTTTTTAATTCTACGATAAAAACCGGTTATAAACTATAAATATAATAAATTGATATAACTCTGTCAAAATGTATCATATAATTTTACGATAAAAAAATTTAATAAAATGTAAATGTAATAAGTTGATATAACTCAGTCAAAACTCAAAATGTAATCAAATAATTACAAAAACTTAAATTCACTTGTGATAAACTAAAAAATAAATTAAATAGTTTACCTTGAAATATGAAACAATGCCTACTTTCACTTTTTCTTACTGCAGTACCTATACTAAATATTAGGCATTAAAAAGTTTAATATTTACCTAAAAGCTTATCATCTTCCTACCTTTACTTCTTCTCCTCAAAAAGACATTCACTTCAGAAGAAGCAGGTTACAGGAGTCGCCGGAGAACGGCCGGAAAAGGTTCAAATCTCAAATTTTTTTCTCATTTTTCTTCACTCTAACTTTAACTGTTTTACGTGATACATTTTAGTTATAAAAAAAAAAACGGCCCGACCTTAACTAGACGAACCGCCTGCCCGACCGCCCGGATCCCGGCCCGACCTCCGGGTCAATGTTGGAACGGGTTAAATGCAAGAACCAGCCCGGAGATGCTTCCGGCCGGACCGGTCCGGGTTTAAAAACACTGGGTTAAAGCTAAAGGACGTAAAGTGTAATGAGTTTTCCAAATAATGGATTGTGACTGTAATTATTAAAGTTAAAGACTTTCTACTGTAATTTAATAAAACTGTAATTTACCCAACTCTTTAAGACAGATTGTCGTGATTCGTTTTGTTTGTTATATGTACAAGCTATCTTATATAGTTATATTCTCAATGGAGTATTTATTTATGTTATTTGAACTTACTTTTGTTTGTACCTACTTGAATTATATATACATTACACAATCTTCAATTTTATTTTACCCTTTCTCTTTTATTTTATGATTCTAAAAACAGTTAATAAACACGGGTTGAGTTATTCTATAAATGAGTATAAAAATAAGAAGTGCAAGAAGCCACTATAGAGTAACAAGTGTCCCAAAAGAAATCAAGTAGAAATGTTAATTTTGTCAAAGAGAAAAAAAAAGACTATGAACATGCAAGTCACATGTTATTTCCTCTATATTTTTTAAACGTCCATAACTTTTTAGGCGTCATTTGTTTTTAAAAAAATTATACCATAAAATTGAACGTTTTTTATCTTTAATTTGAGTACCATATTGTTATATTTGGAAAAAAAATTCGAAAACCCAGTTGCGTATTACACAATGGACATAACGTAAAACACAAATATTTTATTTTCCCAGACTAGCTGCGTTGTCTGTATTTTGCAATATACGCGCGGTATTGCGCACTATGCGCTTAAGTTCGTAAAATAAGGATTTTAAGTGTTTTAACTAATTTTTCTTCACAAATATGATTAAAAATAGGACTTTAATCATAACGGAATATTTTTAGGATTTTAACATTATCCGGGCAGTCACCGGCGTTCGTTTCGTATTTTGTTCGTTACGCGATAAGCGTGTATCTTATTATTGCCAACTTAATTTTCAACTAAGTTTAGATTTACCAACACTTCAAATATCACATAATAAAACCACATTTAACAAAATATTTTTATTATTCATTCATTACATGTGTCACATTGGTACGGTACAGGCCTAAATTGTCGGGTGTCACAGGTTAAGCTTAGCAAATACTGAATATGGCATTAGATTTATGCTTCCTCCTAGATTAGCCAAAGAATTGATGATTGATTGATCCTTATTAAACATGGGATAGTAAAACTGCTAGGATCTACTACTTTTTTGTGTTAATTTGTTCTACAAGACTTCTGAACATTCTTCATTTAATGTAACAGTAGATAGATCTTCTAGCTTTTTCTTGTTAGATAGTAAGTCCTTTAAGAATTTTGCATACTTTGGCATTTAGATCAATGCTTCCATGAATGGAAGGTTAATATGCAACTTTGTGAACATTGCTAGGAACTTACCGTATGGTTTTTCGAGTTTATACTTCAACTGGTGCTTAGGGTTAGGAAGGTCAGCTTCACGCTCTTCCACCTTCTCCTTATTTTTCTTCAATTCGCTCATTTGCATAAGTGTCAGCTTTTCCTTGTTTGTAAAGATTAGAAATTCAATCTCCTCTTCTTGAATGACATCTGCAGCAGGGATGCTATCCCTAGTTACATCACCACTTCTCTTGGTATTCCTTATCTGAATCCTTAGCGCCTAATTGTGTCAGGACCATGGTTGCAAAAGTCGTTAGGCGCTCCCTAGTCGGTCGACTGGGGAGTTGAGAGTACTCGGCCTAGGCGGAGAGTACTTGGGGAGTACTTGGACATGTTAAATTATAAAGAAATTAGTTTTTCGAAATTAAATAAATGTCAAATAACATAAATTTACTAATATCTATAACAAAATAAGTGAAAATGATATTCATTCTTTAATATGATAGGAATAGAAATTTTATTATTTTTTTAAGTCAAACTCGGCCCGAGTTAACCTACTAGATACGATTTTGGCCGAGGTTGACCGCGTTTAACCGATTCCGAGTAACTAGGCGAAGTCAAAGAAAGTCGCCTCGGCAACCTGCCTTGTAGCGACTACTTGGGGAGTACTCGGCCTTGAAAACCTTGTTTTACAACCATGGTCAGGTGTCACACCCCGATATTTCCACGTATTACCGGTGGGCCCGGTGGGGAGTATCGTGACGTAGTTGATATCATCATAGTCAAACAACACAATTTAAATGCACAGCGGAAGCAAAAGATAGATTCATTTCAACTTTAATAAATTGTAATATTAAGTATCACAAAATAGTTGAAACAGATCCACAGGCGGATCAAAATAAAAAAGAAAACTGTTCAACAGACTTCGACATCTAGAGCTTGCGAGACTTGATTATTGATGCCTGGAGTAGCCAACCTATTACGTATAGTACCTGCACTTAGCCTTTTGGAAAATACGTCAGTTTACACTGGTAAATACAACTTAACTGACTCATTTTGAAAAGAGTTTAAAAATTGATTTGGATGCACTTCGGCAAAAATATCTTTTATAACTTGGGACAATTAAAAATAATCTGGTATATAGTTTTACTTATTTGTCGTCCATTAGGGCGGGTTTGTAGAGCCGGTCTAGATTAATTGACACGCCACAGGTATAATGCCCACAAGGATTATTTCCTTTAAGTGGATTACCAGTTTTTACATAATGCATCTATCAGGTGTACGCCTACACCCCGTGCTTAGGTCGTGGCCATTTCTTTGAATGATGCCATGGATATCCGGGACATGGTCATTTAACCCCCAAAGGCCATACACCAAATAATACAGAATAAAACGAGTTATGTAAATACATCAATCACAATCCGATTTAAATGATTACATACCCGACCAAGCGGTATTATTATAATACCGTATCCCAAGCCCGTATAGGGAAAATAAGTTAAGAGTATTTACCTGAGCAAAGTATAAATCAAATACAGCAAGTGCACGTAGCTTTTGCTGGGCTCCTAATCTGGAACGAAGGTTTTAATAACCTATTAGAATCCTAACGGGTCTTTAATTAAGCCTAGACTTAGATCGGTTAGTTTTCAAAAGAAAGACACGGTTCAAACGCATGATAGAGCGAAGACCGGTTTAGAATGTGGTTTTGACCCGACAAGCTTGTATGCTTGTTTAATATGGGTAACTTAAACACATTCTGGATTTCGAGATGAAAACGATATGGTTTGACCCGTTTCAGCTAATATATGCAGACTAGTTACATAAGCCGATCCGAACACGAAAAGTGCGTAACGGGTAACCATATGAGTCATATACAAGTTTCCTAAGTTAATATGCCTTAAATATGTTGCGACATCAGTAAGATATCTTCTATTATGCCCGAAATGGTTTTAAACTCAAACTATGCCCCTTAGGGGCATTTTGGTCATTTAAAAGGTTATAAAAGTGTTTAAATATAAATCTGAGTTTCGGGTCTGATGTAATCAGTAAAAATACTTAATTTACTAAGTTATATCAGTAGGGTATAACCTATGTGTGAAATTTATCATTTCTAACCATATTATGCACCGAAGGGGCATTTTGGTAATTTCACTTAAGCCTAAAAGGTCAAAACTGGAAATCTGAGTTTAAAACTTTTGCTTACTGTTAATATATAAAAGTTTACTGAAATTATCAGTAGGCATCAAACCTTATATGTTTAAAATAGTTTTAATACATACTATGCGTTAAAAACGCTTAAAAAGGCGATTTGGAGCTATTTCCGGGTTTTTAAGAGAAAGCTGATATTTTTATTATTCCAGAAGGCTCAAAATATTATATTTATCATTTAAAATCAGTAGCAAAAGGTTTGGAATCAAAATGATTTTTAAAACTCATTTTATAGTCCAAAAGGGCAAAACCGGCAATTACCGAATCAAGCTTAGAACTCTATGTTATGCTCAGCCTAAAATTAAATAAAAATCTTCAAAAATCCCAAAATATTATTTTATATCAGTAGGTAAAAAGTTTGGTATTAAAAATCGGGTTTAGATAGGCTATATGCTAATTACGCCGTTTATTTAATAAAAAGCTTTCCAATTACGCTAATGAGCATAACTCCTAATCTAGACCTCAAACTGATGTCAAATTTTAGGGACAACTTTATAAATCAGTAACTAAGGTCTCCATTCTTTTATATTTTCAAAATCACGTTTTAAGGTCAAAAGGGCATAATAGTCAACATTTAAGCATTTAACGAATGCATGCATATGTATCGGATAACTAATGAACCAAGTTGTATAATCACAGAGGGTTATACTTACATATATCCTGGTCCAAATAAAGCTCTAAGGCATTTCTAAACTATGCTCAAATGGGTCAGAACTGAAAGTCAAAACAAAAGTCAAATTGTGCGACTTTCGGTTCCGAACCGGGTCTCTACTGAAAATTGTCGGGTTGAACATGTTTAGACATGTTCTTACATTAATTACCAAGTTATATTAATGATAAAACAGGTTGCATGGCTTCTACATTGCTAATTATGCATTAATTTGGAAATAAGCTTTCTGTTGACTTTTTAATATCAAGTTTGACCCGACAATTGACCTAGTTAGAGTGGGAATCAGAGAGTACCCTTTCAAGGGTTTATTGCCCACATAAATACCAACTTATAGGTACTTTTAATTCGATATTTGACTAAACAATTATTGATTAATCTCGAAGTCAAACTTTAATTACGACGGTTTGACTTTTAGCTAAGTAACTAAGCTAAACTGAATTAGAGTGGGTTAAGGACAGTTACAAGAGTACTAAGTATGCTTAAGGATCCTAAGAAGGCTTTTTGCTGATCAGAGAAGCTCCAGAAATGAGTCTTGAGTGAACTTGAAGTGAGCAAGCTTCAAGTGTTGCAACAATGCTCTATTTACACAAACTTTGATTGCATGAGATGATGCCAACCAAGTCTACTGATGTTTTATGATGGTCCCATGTGTCCCTATAATGCCAAAACCAGTTGCCAAGCCCCTGATTTCGAAAACCACTCTCTTAAAGCGGTGCAACAGGCTGAACAGACATCTGTCCATTTTCTGCTGCCAGCGACTGTCTTACGGACCGTAAGAAAGAAGCCTTGCGGACCATAAGCACCTCTTACGGACCGTAAGATCTTGCCTTTGCGGTCCGTAACCGACCCTGGATTAAATCGCCCAGTTGCAGCGCTTGCGGACCGTAAGCCTAAGGCCATACGGTCCGTATCCGATGACCAGAAGACAAAAACTTGTTAACTTTCAAGCTTTGACCATGCAACTTTCATAGTTCGAATCTTGGGTCTCTTGTAACAGAATGGGTCCACTTGATCAGTCTTAAAGAGGTTATAAAGCCTTGCCATGCACTTACACATCCTTGGATTCTTATGGAGAGTTTTGCCATGCACTTGAATAAGGTTTTAATTCTTTTGAACAAGAATTTTAATTATGAACTTTGTTGTAACATTATTTAAAAACCCAAATTCTTTATAAATTGAATTTATTCATTATAGAAACCGGCTCTAAATAGATCAGATGTTTATCATATTGATTAAGGTCTTGGGATTTATAATTAGGTCGCTCAGAGGTGTTTATTAACATGTCGACAATTTTTAAATCCTACCATACATCTTCTAATTTGACTCGGGTTCCTGACACGTTTATCTTACATGACACATGTCTTTATTCCATTGTGTATGATTTTATGAGGTGTTACATCCTCACCCCCTTAAAAGAAATCTCGACCTCGAGATTTACTGGAACAAATGAGGGTACTTTTCTTTCATGGTAGACTCTACCTCCCACGTATATTCGGGACCTCTGCGGGCATCCCACTTAACCTTTACGATAGGTACATGCTTCCTTCGAAGCTTCTTTACCTGTCGATCCTCAATCGACAAAGGTTTTTCCACAAATTTCAAGCTCTCATCTATATACACATCTGTATGTGGTATTGTGACACCCCAAGAAAACCAGTAATCTTCGCAAACCTGCTCGAGGAGCCGCGATACGACACAGGTAAACAACGTCACACTACTAGCTTCCTCAGTAACCGCATGCTAAATTTCGGGACGAAATTTCTTTCAAGTTGGGGATAATGTGACAACTCGAATTTCCGACAGTCTTTATTCGCATTTAATGCACGTTGACTTTGACTTGTTTGACTTATAACTGTACATTGTGATATGATGAATGCATTGTGATTGCATGGTTATGTGTGATTATGTAAACATGTGTACTGTTTGTGAAACTTAAACTGTTAAACTATAAAAGAATCCGACGAAACATAATGTATTTCGCCAAGTGAGTTCCGACGAAACAAAACCTGTTTCGCCAACAATCCTCTCGACGAAACAGCTGTTTCGCCGAGCCCAGATTCGCTGAGGCCCAGTAGGGTCCAGTACTGTTAGACATGTTTATATTACGTAGAACGATTCCATTCGCCACACTTTAGCAAACCAGAAAACCCTAGAGGACTCTCTACTGTGTGACGGCGAACTAGAACCCACCGGAAACTCGTGTGCGATCCAACCTTCATCTCGGTTAGTACGGGTTTGTTAAATCGGTTCTGTTGATGTTTCTGATTACTTGTTATGCGTACATGTAAATGCTGATTTATGCAACGGATTATGAATATATGTGTATGAGGGTATAGATGTCGATGTACGTGATTAATCGGATAAGTAATTATAAGCGAAACTTAATACGATAAAAAACAATCGGTTCTGAATAATGTTGATATACTCTGATTCTGAATACACATTAGTATCGGGATAGGATTCGATGATATGATGTTATATGTTAATCGATTCGATATATGTTTAAACTAGGGTTCATGCTAGACAATGATTTTCGAATGATTGAGTTGTGATGTTTCTGCATGTACGTTGATCTCCATACAATTCTGATATTTGTGACGACTGTTAGGACGATTAGGGTTTCTGTATGATACGTAACTGATATTCATGACGTAGCTGAAATTGTGACGAATCAAACAGCTCTTGACGAAACAGAGGTAACGACGAAACAGTATGTGTTTCGTCGAGACCTCAACGACGAATCAAATTGTAGACGAAACAGGGTGTTTCGTTGAAGGGACTTATGGCGAAACAGGGGTGTTTCGCCAAGTGGGTAATCAGCACAGTAACATGTTTTTATTCTGTTTAAAAGTTAACCGGGTTAGTTAACTGCTGTTAAGTGTTACCATCTTGTGTATGATCTGAAATACGTGCTACGTGCTACTTGCTTACCAACTGTGTGTCTATACATGAAAACAAACTGATTTCACATACGTGCATACTTTAGGACGTGATTGATTATTTGCGAGCATACATACTTAACATACCGAGCAAACCAAGGTGAGTTCACACAGCCAAGGCATGGGATTCTCGGGATGGGAATCGGGTTGGATTGTTTGGAATGGATAACTACTCGTACTTACGCTATCGCTAGACTATAGACCATCGTCCTCGGGATAGTCAGGACACTTACGTAAAACCTACGTAACCTAGTATCTACCATTGTCTCCCGGGTCGGGAGGACACTTACGTAAAACCTACGTAAACTAATACCCACTACTGTCTTCCGGGTCGGAAAGACACTTACGTAAAACCTACGTAAACCCCACACGTACCACTGTCCTCGGGGAAGGGCACTCACGTAAATCCTACGTGACCTTGTACGTATTCCTGTTCTCGGATTTAGAAGAACACATGGTTGTAAATAGTCTAGTAAGTACAAACATGGGAACCCCCCATTAGTAAAGTTAAACGTGGGAAACCCCCACTAGTAATACATATGATCATGGGAAACCCCCACTATTAGCACATACCTACATGGGAAGCCCCCACTAAATGCATACATGATTTGTATAACGAACTTATTAACTGTGAACTCGCTCAACTAGTTGTTGACTCTCTGCTGCATGCCTTGCAGGACCTTAGGTACATTTGGAGCGTGCACGGGAGGAGCAGGTCGTTGTGGGACATGGATCGATGATGCCATGTTAACTATCTAAACATTTGAATTTATGATTTACTTTGGGTTTACATACTTATGCTTCCGCTACATACTTGTTGATGTTTGGTTTTGAAAACACCTTTCGTATTGATGAATGATTTTTTTTGGTATGTACTTATATGTTCAATATGATTGGTGGCTTGATCCTGGTCAGTCACGCCTCCAAGCGGTGATACTCCGCGTGTGGATTTTGGGGGTGTGACAGATTGGTATCAGAGCCATTGGTTATAGAGAACTTGGTTTTAATAAAGGGAAAACGATTTTTGTTAAAACCAGACTATAACCAGAACAGTGCTCTCAACGATCCACAACGACGCTTCGCTCCACGTGCAAGACTCGACATCCTAGGTAATAAGGTTTATGTTTATTGCCTACATATTAGAATTACATAGAACTTTGCTCGTGGTATGCTTAGATTACATTGCTCACTATTTGTTATTGCATGAGAACACTTGTGTGCTTACACTCTTCTGTCATCGCACTATTCGCGAACCTATCTCACTTATGTTATCTTTACTATGAAGATCATGTCTGCACGTATCAACATGACCCAGGACCAGTTGACGGCCCTCATTAATGAACGAGTTACTGCGGCAGTTGCAGCCGCACAAGCAGGAGGTATACCCTGCAGTTACAACTCACACTAGGATCCTTAGATCCTACAATTCCTAAACCAACTCTTGTGTTTAAACTTGTCCTAATTCTTTTACACAACAGGTCAAGCACCTGTTTGCACTTTCAAGACTTTCATGGACTGTCGTCCATCCACTTTCAGCGGCACTGAAGGAGCCGTAGGTCTCCTGCACTGGTTTGAAAAGATAGAGTCTGTGTTTGAGATGTGTGAATGCCCTGAGGCACGCAGGGTGAAGTATGCTACCGGTACCCTCGAGGGTTTAGCCCTCACATGGTGGAAAGCACAGGTCCAAATACTGGGGTTGGTTGCTGCTAACGCCACCCCATGGAACAATTTTAAAGAAATGATCAAGGAGGAATACTGCAGTCGAGATGATATTCATAAGCTGGAAGTCGAGTTTTTCAACCTCAAGATGACGGGGTCTGAGATCGAAGCGTATACCAAGAGATCGAATGAGCTTGCATTACTGTGTCCTACTCTGGTGGACAAGCGTATTGAACTTTATCTTAAGGGTCTGGTGCCAGAGATCCAGAGTCATGTGACCTCAGCAAATCATGCCACTTACCAGCAGGTTGTTCAGTTGGCTCACCGTCTCACTGATCAAGCGGTGGAGCAGAACCGGTTGCCCAAACGCATCAACGCTACCCCTACAGCTACTACTTCGGTTACTCCTGTTACTCCCAGTGACAGCAAGCGAAAATGGGAGGGGGATTCCAGCAAAGGTTCAGCTATCATTCAGTCTCAAGCTCAGCAACGCAAGACCAATGATTATCAGAGTCCGAGTCAGCAGTCATCTGGTAGTCACGGACAGAGAGTTTATCGAGGAAACCACCCCAAGTGCCACAATTGTAACAGGCACCACAGTGGCCAGTGCAACAAGGGCCGTTGTCAAAGATGTCTCAGGATGGGTCATGAGGCCAAAGATTGCAGGAGCCCACGACCTGCGAATCAGAACCAGCAACAACAACCCCCTGCTCCACGAAACCAGCCTCAGCAGCAGCAGCAGCATGGAATCAGGGGATGCTTTCAATGTGGGGCTGAAGGTCATTACAAGCGGGATTGCCCTCAGTTAAACCAGAACCAGAATAATAACAACAACAACAATCAGGGCAACGGGAACAACAACAACGGTGGGAACAACAACAACAACAATGGTGCTAGAGGCCGTATGTTTGTGATCGGTCAGGGTGATGCGAGGAATGATCCCAACGTAGTTATGGGTAAGTTTCTTCTTGACGACTTTTATGTTACAGTACTATTTGATTCTGGTGCGGATACAAGTTACATGTCTCTAAAAGCTAGTGAAATGTTAAAACGTGCACCAACTCTCTTAAACCCCAAACATGTCGTAGAATTAGCTAACGGTAAGAGCCTAGAGGCCACGCACATAGTTAAAGGGTGTAATCTTATCCTCGCTGGTCAGACATTCTCCATCGATCTCATTCCTATAACCTTGGGTAGCTTTGACGTCGTCATTGGTATGGATTGGTTATCTCAACAACAAGCGGAGATTTTATGCAAAGAAAAGGTTATTCGTATTCCTCGTTCGGGCTTGGAACCTCTCGAAGTTCAAGGCGACAAGAGTGGTGTCGTGAGTGGCATCATCTCCTTTTTGAAGGCTCAGAAGTGTTTACGAAAGGGCCACACAGCTGTTTTAGCTCTCGTTACAGATACCTCGAAGAAAGAAAGAAAGATTGAAGATATTCCTGTAGTACGTGACTTTCCTCAAGTGTTCCCTGAGGAATTACCTGGGTTACCGCCTCATCGTCAAGTTGAATTTCAGATCGAGCTCGCTCCAGGAGCAGCACCCATAGCTCGAGCGCCTTATCGTTTGGCTCCAACTGAATTGGAAGAACTGTCAAAGCAGCTACAAGAACTCTTGGAAAAGGGTTTTATACGTCCTAGCTCTTCGCCTTGGGGAGCCCCAGTGTTATTCGTAAAGAAGAAAGACGGTATGTTTAGGATGTGTATAGACTACCGTGAACTCAACAAGGTGACGATCAAGAATCGTTATCCTCTTCCGCGCATAGATGATTTATTCGACCAGCTGCAGGGGTCGAGCTACTACTCCAAGATAGACTTAAGGTCAGGGTACCATCAGCTGAGAGTCCGGGATGAGGACGTCTCTAAAACAGCATTTAGAACTCGTTACGGCCACTACGAGTTTATGGTCATGCCATTCGGGCTAACGAACGCGCCTGCCGTATTTATGGATCTTATGAACAGGGTGTGCAAGCCCTATCTCGACAAGTTCGTCATTGTTTTCATCGACGACATCCTGATTTATTCGAAAAGTCAGGAGGAACACGAGCAGCACCTGCGACTCATACTGGAACTTCTACGAACGGAACAACTATACGCTAAGTTTTCCAAATGTGACTTCTGGCTTCGTGAAGTCCACTTCTTAGGCCACGTGGTGAACAAGGATGGGATTCATGTAGATCCATCCAAGGTAGATTCGATTAAGAACTGGCCTGCGCCTCGTACACCGACAGAAATACGCCAATTCTTGGGTTTGGCGGGTTATTACAGAAGGTTCATCAAAGATTTCTCAAAGATTGCTCAGCCACTTACGCTACTGACGCAGAAGGGTGTTGTCTACCGTTGGGGTAATGCACAGGATACAGCGTTCCAACACTTAAAGGATAGACTCTGTAGCGCATCTATTCTCTCATTGCCTGAAGGCACGGACGATTTCGTAGTCTACTGCGACGCATCTATCCAAGGTCTTGGATGTGTATTGATGCAGCGGGATAAAGTTATTGCTTATGCTTCGCGCCAGCTTAAGATTCACGAACGAAACTACACTACGCATGATTTAGAGCTGGGAGCTGTTGTTTTTGCGCTCAAGATATGGCGACACTACTTGTACGGTACCAAATGTGCTATCTACACTGACCACAGAAGCCTTGAGCATATCTTCAAGCAGAAAGAACTGAATATGCGACAGCGACGATGGGTTGAATTGCTAAACGACTACGAATGCTCAATCAGGTACCACCCAGGCAAAGCCAATGTTGTGGCTGACGCCCTCAGCCGAAAAGACACCGCGCCTAAGCGCGTGCGAGCTTTACAACTCACCATACAGTCTAGCCTTCCTTCCCAGATAAGAAATGCTCAGATGGAAGCATTGAAACCAGAAAACGTCAGGGCAGAAGCCTTACGCGGCTCAAGGCAACGCTTAGAACAGAAGGAAGATGGAGCTTATTACGTAACAGGACGCATTTGGGTCCCACTGTACGGCAACTTACGCGAGCTGGTAATGGATGAAGCTCACAAGTCTCGCTACTCGGTACATCCTGGTTCGGATAAAATGTACCACGATATTAAGACTACATACTGGTGGCCTAGCATGAAGGCCCACATAGCCACATACGTTGGTAAATGCTTGACTTGTGCGAGAGTCAAGGCAGAATATCAGAAACCGTCAGGACCACTCCAGCAACCTGAGATACCACAATGGAAATGGGAGCACATTTCCATGGATTTTGTTACTGGCCTACCTAGATCTCAGCGCGGAAATGATACTATTTGGGTGATCGTGGATCGACTCACAAAGTCTGCTCACTTCTTGGCTATCAAAGAAACAGACAAGTTCTCTACCTTAGCAGACATTTACTTAAAAGAAGTGGTCTCGAGGCACGGTGTGCCCACCTCTATTATCTCTGATCGCGACGCCCGTTTTACTTCAGAACTTTGGCAAGCAATGCATAAATCTTTTGGCTCTCGTTTAGACATGAGCACGGCGTATCATCCTCAGACCGATGGGCAGTCTGAGCGCACTATTCAAACTCTAGAAGACATGCTTCGGGCGTGCGTAATAGACTTTGGTAACGGTTGGGAAAAGCATCTGCCACTCGTGGAATTTTCATACAATAACAGCTACCACACCAGCATTAAAGCTGCACCATTCGAGGCACTGTACGGGCGTAAGTGCCGGTCACCTCTCTGTTGGGCAGAGGTGGGAGAAAGTCAAATCACAGGTCCAGAAATGGTAGTTGATACTACTGAAAAGATTGCTCAAATACGACAACGCATGGCGGCAGCTCGGGACCGTCAGAAAGTATACGCTGATAAAGACAGGAAACTACTCGAATTCCAGGTTGGGGATCGAGCGCTACTTAAAGTTTCACCCTGGAAGGGTGTGGTTCGTTTTGGCAAACGCGGCAAACTTAATCCACGATACGTCGGACCTTTCAAAGTTATTGAGAAAATAGGCAAAGTGGCCTACAGATTGAACTTACCACCTGAACTCAGTGCAGTTCACAATGTCTTTCACGTATCGAATCTGAAGAAATGTACGTCAGATGAGACCCACGTAGTTCCCTTGAAGGAACTCACTATCGACGAACGGTTGAACTTCGTCGAGGAACCTGTTGAAATCACGGACCGGGATGTTAAGGTCCTCAAGAACACGAGAATCCCTCTGGTACGAGTTCGTTGGAACTCCCGCCGCGGCCCAGAGTATACCTGGGAACGAGAAGATCAAATGGAACTCAAATATCCCCAGTTATTCGGAAACAATGCAACTACTACTGAGGCTGAAGCTACCAATACAGAATTTCGGGACGAAATTCCAAATCAACGGGGGGATGATGTGACACCCCAAGAAAACCAGTAATCTTCGCAAACCTGCTCGAGGAGCCGCGATACGACACAGGTAAACAACGTCACACTACTAGCTTCCTCAGTAACCGCATGCTAAATTTCGGGATGAAATTTCTTTCAAGTTGGGGATAATGTGACAACTCGAATTT
>JARYGA010031985.1:0-31934 GCA_030545235.1 Helianthus tuberosus
AGATCAGGAGATCTCGAGTCGTAACCGAGCTGGTCTCGACTCCTGGAGCGTGTTGTCTGGTTTCGAGTTGTCATATAATGGTCTCGAGTCGCAACCATGGGTTTCGACTCACAACCTTTACCGATATCTCTGGAATCCTCCGAATGGTACTAACCAATCAGATCTCATAAGCATGAATTATCCAATCAAATTACCTTAACATGTTTTATCATACCGTACACTTATCAAAACATATCAAACCAACATATTTCAAATATCATATCATTCAAACATACAACAGATTGTTATGAGACTTTTATTACAATCATATTATCATCATCAGACATTACTACAAGAAACACTTACTTTTATTAAATCAATCATCTAAAACAGTTAACGATTTTTGCACAAGAGCAAGAACCAAAATAGTGCAAACATAAATCTCAGATTAACATACCACTAGTCATCATCTAAATTTCCATTCAAAGCATTCAGTCTTTATTTAACACTTTTATCTTTATACAAATTTAATTTGCCAATTTAGCTTCATACCATCATATTACCAGCTTTATTTACCATACCAATGTCATAACAGCAAGATGTCTAGCACTTGGAAATCAAATTTCTTAATTTATAATTCATACAGTGCCATATATATATATATATATATCTATATATATATATAAAACCTCCAATCAACAGACAGTTGTTATCAACATATGTATCCTCCCATTTTGGAATTAAAAATCACAAAAGTGCAAAACACTGATAGGCCAAGCAATGCAACAAAAAATCAAAATATATACCTACTGTACGATGAGCTAGGAACGAATGAGAGTTTTCCGTCTTCATTTATGACTGACTTGGGGTTCCGGCGACCACCGCCGCCAGTGGTTACTGCCACTTTTGTCGTTGGATTCCTGGTGCTCCCATACTCCACCCGACAAACCCATTAGCATCCCGTCAACAAAGGAGTTGTCCCTATCTTGTCGACACTCCACCAGCCACCACCGCTACTGCCCTGGCCGAACCACCACCTAAAACCACGAATCCTAACCGGAACCAAGATCGATCTTAAACGGATCTGAAGGAGAACAGAGGAGGACGTTGGGTATGCTTACCGGAGTGAAAAGATGTTTGATTCACCGACTGCCGGAGCTGTGCCGCTGCCGCTGCTTGACGTCACCCACCGTTATATTTCTAAAAGAGCCACCACCCTACACAATGGTGGTGGTCGGCTGAGTTTTCATGAGAGAGGGAGAGAAGTGGAGGGAGGATGTGTGTGCGGTCGGGAAAAGTCAGGGGTTCAAGTTTGCTTGCCGGTCGGATAAGGGCGTCGGAGCCTTGGCCGGAACTCCGGTCGCCTGAACAGTGATGGAGAGAGGGAAGGAGAAGGGGCAGGGTTGCGGCAGATTTAGGATTAGGGTTTTAAGGTTTTTGCAAGAGTGAAGGAGGTGGGGGGGATTTAAGCTTATATTTAAAGGGTAAGGTTTTAGGTTAATTGGGTTGGGCCTAGCCCAAGTGCGTGAACCCGCTAGACGATTAGGCGTCTCGCTCACAGACTGATCCGGGTTTATTTGTAATTAAGTGAATGAACCTCTCATCGCGGATTATTATTGTTTCATAAATAATAATAACAATAATAATGATAATAATAATAATAATAACAATAATAATAATAGTGATATTAATAAATACGCGTGTTACTAAAATGCCCGTCTCTCGACAACGAGAGTACGGGTTGTCACATTAATAATCTTTTGTTTGGCACATTGAGCATGAAATTTAAAAGACGTACTGATCCTCGCTGCTTTTTTTTTTTTTGGGTAAAGGGTTACCCCGGTTAAATTTTATTACCAGCCAAACAAGAAAAACAAGTGAAGACTATACGCCTCCAGTTCTCATGTATGACATGCCATACAAGAGTAGACACGCAACAGCAAACAAAGCAAAAACGCTAAACAAAACACCAATACAACTCGATCGACTATCAACACAAAACGATACGCTCTCCTTAGCCACAATCGTCATCCGCCACTAAGAGACCTCTCAGAAGGCTCCACTCGTGCAACACTCTAGAAGTGTGACTTGTATTCTTTAACCTCATCGTGTGAAGTTTCAATCTAACCGTTGATAACACAATCTCTATCAGTTGATCTTTACTTCTTCGCTTGTCTGTGAACAACCTTCGGTTACGCTCCTCCCAAACAAAGTACACTATTGCACCAACTACTAGTTTCGCAATGATATGTTCCGCCATGTTGGACTTAGCTATATCCACCAGATACTCAAAAATATCGGTTCATATATGCTGAATACTATCCATACCCGCTTTACCACGAACTCCAACCCAAATTTGCTTGGCGACGTCACATTCAAAAAACAGATGTTCGTGTGAATCAGGACCCCGAGTACATAAAGAACAACATAACAAGTTCAGGTTAGCGTTACCCGAATTCCATCTGCTCATCACATCTTGAGTTTTCAACTTTTTAAGCACTAGAAGCCACAGAAGGAAAGAATGTCGAGGAATCGCCTTAGGGAACCAAACCAAACCCGACCATTGAACCCCTTGTTGAGTATGCCGTAGATCCTCCCAGACCGTCGATGTACGAAAATCAAGTTCTCGGCCACTCGAAGTAGACCATACCAGCTTATCCGGTTTCGACGGCTCTAACACCGGGTTTTGTAAATTATTAAGCAGCGGATAACGATTGAACCAATACTCTGGCCAAACCCATTCTCCATTTGCATACATATCAGCAACTCGAGCATTCATACTCAAACCTGCATTTGCTATACTTCTGGGCGTAATAAATCTACTAATCGGGCAAACCACATCCCACTTATCAAACCAAGCACTCGTGTTCTTACCATCACCCATCTTGACCCGTATATGATCACGGATACAAGGTCTTAGGCTTAACATCTTCCGCCAACTCCAAGTAATATTACTTTTAATCGGCATATCCCAAAAATTCCTATCACGAATACGGTAAGAATGTATCCACTTGACCCATAGCGACTCCCTGTTAGTAAGCAGACTCCATATGTGTATGACCATAAGGGCATTATTCATATCACCAACCCTACGAATCCCCAACCCTCCTTCATCTCTCGATAAACAAACAGCTTTCCACTTTACCTTTGCTTTTCCTCTAATTCTGTTCCCTTGAGTCCATAAAAAGATACACATTCGTTCCTCCAACTCGTGTATAATACGTTTTGGAAGAATAAACACTGATGCCCAATAAACATGCAAAGAGGACAAAACCGACCTGATCAACCGCAACCTTCCAGCGAAAGATAAACACTTAGCTTTCCAGTCAGTTATACGAGCTTCCATTTTCTCCACGAGACATGTACAATCTTTGTAGTTAAGCCGCGTCGTTATAAGAGGAACCCCTAAATACTTAACAGGCAACACCCCTTCCTCAAACGGCATAATATCAAGAATACGAGCTTTATCTGAATCCACCACATTGCCAAAGAAAACAGTACTCTTCAACATACTAGTAACAAGCCCCGACATGTTTTTAAAACTATTAAGAGCATCCTTAATAACTCTCGCCGACTTCGGGTCCCCTCTGGCAAACAAAAACAAGTCATCTGCAAAGCATAGATTAATAATTTTTTGGTGTTCACATTTATTATGAAATTGAAACTCCGAGGAGACCGACACCTGCTTTTGTAAAATCAACGTCAAAATCTCCATAACCAATGTAAAGAGATAAGGGAACATTGGATCACCCTGTCGTAGCCCACGTTTACCTTTAAAGTACCCATAGAGGTTCCCATTCATCGCAATCGAAAACGTTGTGGAAGTGACACAAGCCATGATCCACAAAACCATTTTCGGGTGGAACCCAAAGCCCACTAAAATAGTCTATAGGAATTTCCATTCAACCGTACCGTAGGCTTTTTGAATATCCACCTTAAACGCGCACCTAGGCGGCCCACTACTCCGATGGTAGTTATGCATAAGTTCCTGAGTTAAGAGAATATTATCTGAAATTCTTCTACCCGGAACAAAAGCAGACTGATTAATGCGCACAATATCCCCTAACCCTTCTTTAATACGATTGGAGATGATCTTACTTATGCACTTATAGAGCGTATTGCAACAAGAAATCGGTCTATAATCAGTTATTAAAGCAGGCGTAGATACCTTAGGGATTAAAGAAATAACAGTATGGTTCAGTTGCCGAAGTAATTTCCCATTAAGAAAAAAATCCCGGATCGCTTGGCATACCTCCTGACCCACAATATCCCATGACCTTTTAAAGAAAATTGACATATACCCATCGGGCCCCGGAGCTTTATTCCCTGAGATAGAGAACATCGCTGCCTTGATCTCCGCATCCGAAACCTGACGAACCATGTTTTGAGCCTTAGCATCTGACAACCTCTGAACAAATAAGTCGGGAGTAGGATGCACCGGAGTTTCCACTTCAGTACCGAAGAAGTTGGAATAATCCTCCACCAAAGCCAGCGGCACATCATTACCTTCGAACACCTGACCAGTCAAACCCTTAATAGAAAAAATGCGGCTACGATGATTCTTAGCTTTCACCACATTATGAAAATATTTAGTGTTCGAATCTCCCAAAGACAACCAGTCAACTTTCGACTTCTGTTGTAGAAACAAAGCTTCATCCTGAACAGCCTGTTTATACATTCGAAGCATAGAATCAAGTTTAGTCATTAACTCACCATTACCCGGGCTTCTGTCCAGCTCATGCTGGCATTCCTCCACATACTTCCTCGTATTTTTAACATTTTCATGCAAATTTCCTTAATCAAACAGGAGTTTACGGAGAGGGCCCTTCAAGAGCGTAAGTTTCTTCACCACCTTATACATAGCATATCCCGAAAAATCAGTTTGCCAAACTCGATTAACCTCCTCAATGAACCCACTCTTATCCGCAATTAAATTGACAAATTTAAATGGTTTCGGTTTGTATCGTTGCACATTCGGAAGAACAAGAATACACGGTGTATGGTCCGAAACCCGATATGGTAAAAAACGAGCCGCCGCATCTGAAAAAACATCAATTAACTGCACATTCCCAAGGATACGATCTATCTTTTTAAAAATAGCATTCCCATTTTTCTGTTTGTTCGTCCACGTATAATGAAAACCCGAGCTGTTAATATCAAACACATCAATCGCACACACACACTCCTTAAATTCCCTTGTGGCAATATTAGTTGTCGAGGAACCCGCTAGAGTATCATCCAGCTCCAACGTAGCATTAAAATCCCCCATAATGGCCCACGGTTTATCCCGCATAAACGTATGGTGTCGACAAAGATCCTTCCATAAATCCCTTCTATCCTTGTAATGGTTTTTCGCATATACGAAAGAACAGAACAATGACTTTTTATCCAGCTTAAACACAATCTGCGTGTGAACCACCTGATTTGTTTGAGCCAGAATCATGACATCCACAATGTTTTCATCCCATCCCACCATTATCCGCGTCCCTCTAGGACAACAACTAGCATTAGTAGCCCATTTCCATTTATTACAAACTTTTTTACAAATATTCTACACATTTGAAGCATCCACATGAGTTTCCATAATAGCACATACATGCACATGATTATCAGCAATTACCTGACGAACCTCCTTTTGCTTAAGGGAGCGGTTCAACCCCCTAATATTCCACGCGCCAATACTACCCATTAGAAACCCCGGTACCGGGTGTGCTTGCACCCTCAGATTTATTACCGTCCATCTTCCTATCCATGAACTTCGGAATATCATCTAACAGGTCATCGACTCCTATATCATCTATAATAACCTGGTCCTTTGAACCGTTTCTTCCCTTATTAATATGTTTCCCTTGTTGCACCGGATTCACATTAGACTCAGCCATTCTATTCACCAATCCCACATCTAGCAGCGCATCAAACGAGTTCGACACCTTGACCTGGCTAGTAGACGAAGAGGCTTTATCCGCTTGGGTTTTGGCTTTAGTTATCGGCCTATAAACCATCTTTGGCTTCTTATTATTAACCTGAAACCCTTGCTGGCCACCTTTTTTGTTCTTACCTTTAAACTCCCTAAAACCATCAGCTTCACTTTTGACCCCATCCTCCTCTACCGTCTTCGGATTCTTCGGACATAGATTATTTTCATGACCAAAAACACAACACGTAGCACACCTAAGTGGCTCCCAGTCATATTCAACTTTCACCTCTGCCATCGAATACCCATTACCAGCCAAACCCAGCCGCCACTTTCACAGCTCTTTTTAATTCAGATCCCGCATCCACCTCGACAAGAGCTCTAGCAAAACTACTTCTACCCCACGATTCGGTACACATAAAAGTTGTGTACGAATCTAACATTTTTGGATCACCTATTTTAGACGCTAATAAACTTAAACCATCCTCAGTAAACGCCACCAATGGCACATCATGCATCTTTACCCACACAGGAATAGCCGTTATATCTTCTTTAACAATGTTAACCGAAGGTGACCACTCATTCAAAATAATCGGGACATTCCTAATCATCCACAGTCCATCCTCCATCAGTTTCTCCATCCCCGCCTTGGAGTTGAACTTGAAAAAGAAAAAACCCTTCGCATTCATCATTAGTCTAACTAATCCATATTTTGCCCACTGATTTTTAGCAAAGTACTCAACAACTGGAAACGCCAGACGTTTACCCAAGAAATATCCATATAACGTATTGGCAAAGCGATCATTTACCTGTTTAACCGATTCAACCGGAATCACAACATCCACCCCATCCATCTTCTCCTCCGTTTCAAGCTTCCTGAAGTTCACTTTAACTGGTTCCTTCTGAGTCTGAACGACCTTCGCATAAGAGATCTTCTTGTTAATAGCACTTTCCGAATTATCCACATGACTCTTGTTACTTTCCACATTGCCATCAGCCGAACTACTAGGGTTTGCATGGGAGACCTTCGTCGCTGCCATGAACTCCCCTCCATATGCCCAATCAGCATTCAGCTCCACAGGTTTAGAAATTTCGTACAACCCATCTATGACCGACATATTGTTGGTTGAATAGATACCCCATCTCGGTTTCAGATTATTACCCTCAATGTTTGTCACCCGCAAACCAATACCATGAACAGGTGGTGTTTTGTCTTCAGTACCCGGCATAGATTCATCCTCCAATTGATTAACACCATCACTTTTTCCCTCCATGCACTCGAAACACCAAGCAAACAAGAGAAACCAGCCACCCAAGAAACAAGAACAAACCCTAATCTAGCACCTTACGTAGTGCAGCAAATCAAATCGGTATAGGGACTCAGGTCAATCAAGGTTACTGCCCTACCAGTAGGACCGATAAACCCTAATCGCTATACCAACAGATTCAAAACACACAGTGAAGGAGGCGACGAAAACAGAAAGACAAAAACCCTAGATTCAAAAGCGATCCCTTTGCTAACGAGTTCGAATTAGAACCCTTCTCCTTCAACAAGCAGCGAGGATCCCCCTGTCTAAGACCCCGCTTCCCATAAAAGAACCCATGGATATCGCCATTAATGCAAATGGAATACGACACCGTGGAGACGCATGTCATTATCCACTTAACCATTTTCCGATGAAACCCAAAGCGCAATAAAACAACTTCAAGGAATGACCAGTTAACCGTATCATAAGCCTTCTGAATGTCGATTTTCAAAGCACATCTAGGAGGCCCTCTATTAATGTGATAGTTATGCATAATCTCTTGCGTTAGAAGAATATTATCAGATATTTTACGTCCAGGAACGAAAGCCGATTGGTTTATGCTGACCAAGCCATCCAAACTCCCTTTAATTCTATCTGTAATGATTTTGCTTATGCATTTGAATAAAACATTACAGCAAGAGATCGGTCTATAGTCTAGCACCGTATTAGGAGACTCCTTTTTAGGCACCAATGTGACAACTGTACTCTGTAATCGATGTACGATGTAAAACAATGATGATTATTAATAAAACAATGTGATTTGGTGTTACTATATGTGTTTTGATGTTATTATGTGTGTATTTGTGTTTGGTGAATTTTCAATTAGATTCGACTCCAATTTCAAAGCTTTAAATCAATTTCTGGAAGGTTATACGCAAACTGGTGCGTAAACGCAGTCAGTATAACGCGACAAACACTCCGGAATAGTGACATAGGCTTAACATACCTTAAATAACCTCCACATAACTTAGAAATAAGTTTTGAATGGTTTGGTGTGTTGAAATCAACTTTGTTCGATCGCAGGGACTATTTGTGTCAAACTGCCAAACTATACTGATTTGTATAGTAACGAACACTCCGGAACTTGATCATAAGTTAAACATACCCTAAATATCCTTTACATAGCTTAGAAATAGGCTTTGAGGGGTTCGGTATGCTAAAACAAACTTTATTGGTCATTCAGGGACTAAAAGCGTCAAAAAGTGCACAAGTTTGCATTTTCGCGCATATCTTACGTTCTGAATATATCCGGACATCCAAAAATTTATGTAATCATTAAAATATTTTATTTTAGTGATTGGCATGATAAAATTCCATTCGTCGCTTAAGTTGGATCGTTTTTGCGTTCGTTACAACTTCTATCGTAATTAACCGAACAACGCAACCGTACGACCAAACGAGCGGACATCCGAGATATTTTTGAGCATGTTCTAAGTTCCCTATACTTTAACTTCATTTTAGAGCCTTGAAATGAGGTTAAGGGGGCTTAAACGTGTCAAAAATGAGCCGAAATGCAAGATTCTGAAGTGCAGGGACCTGTTTTGACAATATGTGAAACTTCCTTACACGGGCCGCGTAAGGATTGACCTTATGCTAAGCAGGCCGCGTGGCCTTGTCGGACAGAATGTTCAGAAACAGCAATCTGAGCTAAATTCAAGGGTTTTAATGTAATATTTGCAATACCTGGAGCTGGTTTTCGGCCCCCATTGTATTCTAATACCAATAACCCAAATGTATGGCCAAGATCACTCCCTCAAACCACTTGGAATCATCCTATTGACCCTAACTTACTATAAATAGCAACCCCCACTTCACTTCATTCTCACACTTGATCTGAAAACAGCTCTAAGTTGGGGTGTTTACACTTCATACCTGAGCTATTTTAGATCAAACATCCTTCTTGGACCCTTTGTAAGTCCTCTTCTTGCTTGTTCTTGAGTTTCAAGCATGGTCAACACAAAGTTCCGTTGAACTTTGCAACGTGAGCGTAATCACGATGGTTATAGTCCCTTGTGACTATACCTACTGATTACCACATTGACTAGGCGTAGTGACGAGTCGTAGTTTCGGCCAAAATGCGTGTTTATGCGTATTTTGTAACCAAACTACTCTTGGGTATCAAAACCGTTTGTTTTGATATCAAAACCTGCTTTCTAACTTAACTAAACATGTTCTAGCATGTTTAGCTCGTCACTTTTAGTTTAGTGCTTGTGTAGAGTCGTAAGTCAAGCGGATGTTGCTGCTTATATGGTTCGGCTGGTTACTCCTGAAGAAGTTAAAAAGGCGATGTTTTCTATTGGGTCGGATAAGGCTCCAGGTCCAGATGGTTTTACAGCAGGATTTTTTAAAAGTGCCTGGCCTATCGTCGGTAATGATGTTTCGAAGGCGGTTATTGATTTTTTTGATACAGGAAACCTTCTTAGGGAATTAAACCATACTCTTATTGTTCTTATTCCTAAGATCCCCTCCCCGTCTCTGGTTATGGACTACCGTCCGATTGCTTGTTGCAATGTTTTATACAAGTGCATAAGTAAAATTGTTGCTGAAAGATTAAAGGTGGTGCTTAATGATATTGTTAGTGTCAACCAGTCGGCGTTCGTGCCAGGTAGAAAAATCTCTGATAACATTTTGTTAACGCAAGAATTGATGCACAATTATCATAGAAATATTGGTCCCCCTAAATGTGCTTTCAAAGTTGATATTCAGAAGGCTTACGACACTGTTGATTGGGATTTTCTAAAGAATATTTTGCTGGGTTTCGGTTTTCATAGAAGCATGGTGCACTGGATCATGGTTTGTGTTTCTACGACCACGTATTCACTGTGTATTAATGGTAACATTCATGGTTTCTTCAAGGGTAATAGAGGGCTTCGGCAGGGAGATCCTATCTCTCCGTATCTTTTCACTCTCGTGATGGAGATTCTCACGGCTATCTTACAACAGACGATAAGGATTGATTCGTCGTTTAAATTCCATAACAAGTGTGATCGCCAACAGATTATCAATCTCTGTTTTGCGAACGACTTGTTTATTTTTGCTAGGGGTGAGATTGCGTCGGCTAGGTGCATCATGGAATCGCTCAATTCTTTTACAAAGATGTCGGGTTTGATGCCTAATATTCAGAAAAGTACAGTTTTTTTCTCTAATGTCCCATCGTTTGTTAAAACTGCTATTTTGAATATTATGCCGTTTATGGAGGGTACGTTGCCTGTGAGATATTTGGGTGTTCCTCTTATATCGTCGCGGTTACTTTACAAAGATTGTCAGGTGTTGGTGGAGAAGCTCGAAAAACGTATCATGCATTGGAGGAATAAGCTCCTCTCTTTTGCAGGAAGGTTGCAACGTATTATTTCGGTTTTGTCCTCTCTGCATATTTACTGGTCTTCGGTCTTTATCTTGCCTGCTCGGGTGATTCTTAATTTGGAGGCGCTGATGCGAAATTTTTTATGGTCTCATGACAAGGCGTTTCAAAAAGGTTGGGCTAAGGTTTCTTGGAAAGCAGTTTGTGTACCTAAATATGAGGGTGGGTTAGGGATCCGTCGTATTGGTGATGTCAATAAAGCCCTTATGTCATCGCATATATGGAGCATTCTTTCAAAGCGTGACTCTTTATGGGTTGAGTGGATTCATTCTTACAGATTAAGAGGTAAGAGTTTCTGGGCGTGTAAAGTTCCTTCTTCTTGTTGCTGGTCGTGGAGGAAGATTCTTCAGGTTCGGCCTTTGTTTGGTCCGAAATTGGGAATGGTTTGAACACTTTAGCTTGGTTCGATACGTGGAATGACTTGGGGCCGTTAATACAGCTCCTATCGCCGAGAATGATTTCTAATGCAGGTTTTAGCTTGGAATCTAAAGTTTCGGATATTTACTCGGAATCTTCGTGGAGTTGGCCTAATGCTTGGAGAGGTCTGTTTCCGGTTCTTATAAAACTTGATAACATGTCTATTAATCCGAATAAGGCTGATAAAATCTTATGGCGCCAAGGGGATCATCCACGTGATTTCTCTACGGCTCGAGCGTGGGATTCTTTCAGACATCGAGATGTGGAGGTAGAGTGGTGTAATATTGTTTGGTTTGCCCAATGCATCCCTCGTCATGCTTTTTTAATGTGGCTTATTATGAGACGAAAATTACTTATTCAGGATAAGATTTTGAGCTGGGATATCTCGCGTAGAAAGAATATGAACATGATGTGCTGTTTGTTATGTTATACTAACCATGATTCTCACAATCATCTTTTTTTCGAGTGTAACTTCTCGGATCAAATTTGGCATAAGGTCAGGCATAAAGTGGGAATGGAGTCGGTTCCATCGAAGTGGGAGGATATTGTAAATTGGCTGCTTGTTCGGTCCACTTCGAAGTCAACGGTTAACTATGTTGCAAGGTTGTTGGTAGCGGCCAGTGCTTATTTCATCTGGCAGGAGCGCAATGCTAGATTATTCAAGAACGAGTTGAGACCTCCGGAAACTATTATTGACCTTATTATACAACAGGTGCGTTACAAATTGATGGGAGCGAAGCTAAAGAATTGTGACAATGTGAGAAAGCTTCTAGGTGATTGGGGGATTAATGGAGTTGATCCTCATTAAGACGCTGGCTGATTAAGTAGTTTAGGTTTATGTTCTAGAGTCTAGTCTAGTTGTTTTCCGTTTGGTGGTGTTTTTTTGTTTTCTCGTTGTTTTACTTTCATGGGGCATGTCCCATGATTGAACTAGTGTAGAATACCTACACTACTTGTGTTTATTGTTTTGTGAATATATAGAATCACCGGGGTAACCCTTTACCCAAAAAATAAGTCAAGCGGACTAAACACCCGCTTAGACTTTCGAACTCGACCCGTTTGGTCGATCATTAGGATCCGACCAAACATGTTTAGTGACCATAGTTGCATAGTGAATAACCTTCCGAGGTTATACCTTATGGTCACTTAGGTTTAATTAGTTGTATGATAAGTAGTCTATATGCCTTAGGTAAATGACCAAAATGCCCTTTTCATGCATAATTGGTAATTAAGCATATGTTACATAAACTTTTGTCACGTAACTGATTGTGCAACATATTTAAACATGTTTAGGCATATAACACTTGTCATAGGACTAGTTAGACGTCTCGAATGCGCTTTTGCGCGCACGACGCGTTAAAGTAGCGTAAGCTACCTTAATGGGTCGCAACGGGTCGAAAGCACTTAGGTTAGGTTCCGATTTAGGATGTAGGCTTTGTTAAATCATATCACATGAGTTCCAACACTCATTTGGTTTACAAGACCTCATTCTATCCTATCTTCCGATTTAGGTGTCTATTGTTTGACTAGTGATTCGATTACTAGGTGCTGTTTGATTTCTCTGGTTTGCTCGAGTTTGTTGAAGTTCTATTGATTGAGGATACTTTTCACTCCAAGTGAGTACATAGTTCCCCTATTTTACTGTTTTCAATTGTTTTGGGGTGATTCATATGTGCTAAATGTTTTTAAGGTTTTAACGATGGTTTTCAAAACGATTTTCGATATTATAACGATGATTTCAAAAATGATTAAGATGGTTTATATTAAACTAATAACGATTTCAATAAAGTGAATAAACTAGTTGGTTGTAATTACATAACGAATGGCATTCATTAGCATTGATCAAGCCGACCAGTATTAGGTTATGGTACCATAGGATCTGACAAATCCCATTATCGTACTGCACCCATGGTTATGTGTGGGTTAGGTGGGTAATGACTGAATCTGAATGTTAATTTACACTTTGGCGGTTTATTAATGCGAGAGCGAGATAGTCGAGTCACGAAGGTTTGGATGTTATTAGCGAGGCGACCACAAATAGTTTTCACACTTAAAACGAGGATGATTTAAACGATTTAAACGAATTAACGATTTGGGAACGATTCATACATGATTAAACGAGTTGGATAAACGATTGGCTCTTGGTTAAGTGTTTAGATAACGGGACGGAGGTAATGTGGTGAAAACATGGTAGATACGCCGCTGGTACTTCTTATATATAAGTGTTTTCATCGTATTACATACCGTGGCGTTATTTAGTTCACTTGGGTAAATGATTTTGAAACGATGTCACACAAACGAGGTTTTCGAAATGATATAAACCATACGAGTTTATTAACGAGATTTATTAACGAGTTTTATTAACGATTTAATACGAGATGTTTTACAAATTGCTTTACTAAAACAAATGTTTTTGGGTTAAGAATCATGGCTACGAGGTTTTATAAACTATAGCCTGCTTGATTTGAGTTGGTTAATTAAGTTGCAAGAGTTAATTACATTGTTAGTCCCTGTGGTTTGCACAAAATAACATACTTAGGTACTAATAGTTTAAAATCACCTTCTAGGGTATTAACTTTTCATTTTGTAACGTTTGGAGGTATTAACTTCTAAGGTAGTAACATAGTTAGTCCCTGTGGTTTGCACAAAACAACATACTTAGGTACCAACAGAATGTGATTTTAAGCCTACAAATAAGCTTAATACCCCCAAACGTTACAAAATGAAAAGTTAATACCCTAGAATGTTATTTTAAACTATTAGTAATCTAAGTATGTTATTTTGTGCAAACCATAGGGACTAACTATGTAATTAACTCTAAGTTGCAATATTATACTCTTTTCAAAACAAGGTTTTTAATAAAGTATTGCAACATTTAAACTAGCCATGAATCCGACACTCCTATAAAACCTATGTACTCGCCAGCATTTCTTTGCTGACTTTGTTTTTACATATGTTTCAGGTATTGATGCTTGATGATGATTACTAGGATCACATAGGATCTGGACGAGGCCTTAGTGACATAATAACAATATTAGTCGATATGTAACTTGTTTGTTTTGTGTTAAGACAATGTTAATGTTTAATATTATCAACAAAACAAAACACTTTTTGTATCCATGGTTATGAAACGATAATTCTGCCACGACACTCCCCAACGTTTCCGCCGCGGTTTTGTTGTTTTAACGCGGTCGGGGTGTGACAACCAACGCTATGATAGTCTGATTAATTTGCTTTAGCAATTGGCCATTCTCAAAAAAACCAAGCACAACATCGGTAACTTCATCACCTATTATATCCCAAGCCTGTTTAAGGAAAGCTGAAGTGTAACCATCCGGACCAGGAGCCTTGTTCTCTCCAATGCTAAACATAGCTTTTTTTACCTCCTCTCTAGTCACCGCGCGAACCATATGATTAGCAGAAGCACTAGACAAAGTATTAATAAACAAATCATCAAAATCGAGTCTGTCAACCTGAGTCTCTGTACCCAAAAAATCAGCATAGTGAGCTATAAAAACATCTGGAACATCTTCGGCCTCAAAGAGGTTCCCTTGGGTATCTTTAATACACGATATCTTACTTCTGGCATTTCTGCTTTTCACGCACTTGTGAAAATAAGAAGTATTCGCATCCCCCGCTCTTAGCCAATCCACCTTAGCTTTCTGCTTAAGAAAACATTCCTCATTATAGGCCGCAACTTGAAAATCTTTTAGACACAAAGATTGCTGATCACGAAGGCTGGTGTCCAGTGGATTAGCATCCACTTGTTGCTGGATCTGATCTAGCTGCTTCCTTAAAGAAGACACTCTTTCGTGAAGATTACCCTGCTTAAAAAGGATCTTACGAAACAAAGGCTTAAGATTTTTCATTTTCTTCACAACCGAATACATAGCATGTCCCTGAATATCTTTTGCCCATTCTGTAACAATAGCTTGTTTAAACTCAGGCTTAGATGTAATGAAGTTAGGGAACTTAAATGGTCTCGGCTTTGAACGGTTAACCGACGACGTTCTAAAGACACAAGGCGTATGGTCCGAAACACGAGGATGATGAAACAACACAAAACCATCCAGAAACAAGGTAAGAAGGTGGACATTACCCATAACCCGATCAAGTTTCTTTAAAACACCGATACCTTCTCTCGGCTTCTGGTTCCAGGTGAAGTGCATACATACCATGACTAGGGATGTCAAGGAGCTCCGAGAACTTGACACACTCATAGAACTCCCTCATGCCTATAGAAAGGTTTGGCGGACCAATTGAGCAGTCATCCATATCAAGAGCAACGTTAAAGTCTCCAAGATTATCCCAAAGGGCACGTCGAGCTTGGTAGTTATTTTCCGCATAGACAAACAAACAAAGAAACACTTTTCTATCAGCTTTAAAACAGATTTGGGTGTGAATAACTTGGTCCGATTGGGATAGGACCATGAGATCCACAACATCTGCATTCCATCCTAGAATAATACGAGTACCTCTAGTACATAAACCCCCATTAGACGTCCAGCTCCAACTACGAAAAACCTTGTTACAGATTCTGTCTAAATTGTTCACATGGACATGAGATTCCAACACCGCACAAACACTAAGCTGATTTTCTGCAATTAATAACCGAACCTCAGATTGTTTCAGGGGCCGGTTCAAACCCCTAATGTTCCATGAAGCAATACTACCCATCTAAACCCTTGAAACCGAGAGTGCTTGCCCCCTCAGCATTTTTCCCATTCGGATTGCTAGTCATGAACTTAGACATTTCCGTTTGAACAACTTCAACAACTTCCTCTTCAGACTGAGAACGAATCTGATTATCAATGTAACATCCCGAAAATATAAAACTTTATATTAGAATTATAAAGTATAAATAAGAGTTAATTACATAGTTAGTCCCCGTGGTTTGCACAAAATAACATACTTAGGTACTAATAGTTTAAAATCACCTTCTAGGGTATTAACTTTTCATTTTGTAACGTTTGGAGGTATTAACTTCTAAGGTAGTAACATAGGTAGTCCCTGTGGTTTGCACAAAATAACATACTTAGGTACTAACAGAATGTGATTTTAAGCCTACAAATAAGCTTAATACCCCCAAACGTTACAAAATGAAAAGTTAATACCCTAGAATGTTATTTTAAACTATTAGTGCCTAAGTATGTTACTTTGTACAAACCACAGGGACTAACTATGTAATTAACTCTATAAATAAACAAGAATTTATTTTACTAGGAAATTATAACCTAGTTAACTAGAAGTCTAGAAATAACTCGAAATAGGGTTAGAATAACCAAACTATATGTTAAACAAAAGTGGAGGGGCTTATGCTGTCAAAATTGAAACTTGTATTATCAATTTTTAATTAAAAACAAAACCAAACACCCCATTTGGGGATGTCTGGTCGATCAGAAGCAAGAGAAGGGCGACCCCCATTCTCCAAAACCCTAGCATTCACAAAAGCCACGAATTGAAGGCTCAAATCAAGTTCAAATCAAAATCTGAATATAGATTAGTGGTCTCCTTGTTGTAGGGATCATAAGGTATGTAAATTTCGGTACTTTCGATTCATCTCAAGATCTAGACAAATCATGAAAAGTTGAAATTGAGCTTGATTGTGTCATGCATGAATGGAATTGGAAGTGATATAAGGTTTAGGGACAAACCCTAGATGAATTCTTGTCAAAATCTTGCATGATGTTTGTAAGGTTCATAATCACCATAGTGGGTGATTAACAAGTTAGTAGAACTTGATAAACACTAGGATTAAGACTTTTGATTTAGTGTAAACTGAAATTAGTGATAATCTCTGAAATATTGATGTTGAAAATATGTATATATTTGCCTAATTGAAGTTGATTTAGACAAGTTAACAAGTCATGAACTTGGTAATAATCATGTGAAAATTTGACCCACTAGGTGTTTGTTGAAATGCCTAAGTGGGGAATTAATATGTTAAAAATCGGATAAAAACGCATAATTGACTAATGTGGCAATTCATGTGTTAATAATTACAAAAAGGGTTCAAAATGTACGTGACTTTGGTCTCGTTAAACTACGCATATATGTTTGAGTTTAGTGTATAGATAGAATCGTAGTGTAAAGGACGCGTTTGATGTGTTCTAAAGTGGCGTAGTTCACTTAAACATCAAACGGGTCAAAATAAAGATTTGGGATTGGGTTTGACTTGTTAATAAAGTGATGGTATTCACTAGATAGTCAAACGGGTTGAATAGATACCATAAAAAGGAATCATGACAATAGTGATATGAGGGTTTCGTAAGTTGTTAAGTGTTGGATTCCACTACGCTTATGAACCTAGCTATGATAATTAAAGTTGTGAATCCAGGATATTGGAATAATAAATGAGGGTATGTTGAAAAGGCCGTTTAAAACGGAATGTTGAATTCCGAGGAAACGAGCTTTTAGTTCCAAGGAAACACAAAGCCATGAATAGCGCAAACATACCAAGATGTACAAACCCGGGAACTGGGGTAATGGCATCAAAAAGGTCTTAGAATGAGAAATTGGAAATATACACTTATAGTTGGAATGGGTCGAATAAATAATAGTACAGTAACTTTTAGCCGTATGATCGGTGAGTCAATTGTTGGTATGATAATCAAAATGAACATGTCCGGAATGAATTTACAGACATACAGGAAAGAAATAGCCTAAAACGGTATGCGGATTAGGGCGAAATCCACAAGATAGTTAAATGGCAAGGTTACAGTATCCACCGTAAATTACGGTCTCCACCGTAATTTACGGTGGAGAATAAAGGACTTACGGTGAACCTCTACTGATTTACGGCAGACCAGGAACATTTAGGGTCTACCGTAATTTACGGTAGATACCGTAAATTACGGTAGAGCCCAGAAAACTGAGTATTTTATCCACTTTTCGATGTCGGAATTCGTTTATATGGATTGTATTAATGTCAAAACTAATGTTTTTAGTGGTTTGACCCTAGGTATGGATGAGGTCCTTCCGGATGGTGATCAAGTACGTTGTCAAGAACCGAACACGCATTTTGATCTTCCGCACCAAACTTAACTTTGCCTAGACTTTAATCATGTTGTAAATGTTTTGTCAATCGTGTTTTGAATCCTTTAAACTAGTTGTTAGTTGACTAGCAAGGGTTAACTTTAAACTTGTTATGCACTATCTTGGATTTGTTTTTGGTACTATCACAAATGTGTATGGTTTTAAACACGAAAGTTTTTGTAAACTCTGATTATTATAAAGTTCATATAATTATTAGTTAAATTCCGTCCAGTATTAAGGGTGTTACAAGTTGGTAATCAGAGCTTAAGGTTGTCAACAAAGTGTTCGGTTCAAGCTTTATCAAGCATCCGGTAAGAATTAATTGTTCTAAGTAGAGTTACTAAGTATAAAAAGGGAATGATGAATAGATATGCATGGGAAGAGCGTGTTAATAAACTCAAACCCGGAAAGTGCATTAAATAAGAGCGGTAAAAACAAGTTATGAACTTGAATAAACCGAAGTAAATAAACCATATGCTATAGATGAAATGTTTAACGCTTGATGTAAACATTTCAGTTAAAGATGACGGATAAAGGTAATGATAATGCGGTGCCAAGAGTCACCGAGCAAACGAGAGAAGTGATTGCTGAAGAGGTAGGGAAGGCAATCGAAAACAGTTTGTCGGGAGGAAGAAAGAATCAAGAAATTGGAAGATAATACCAATTTAGCAAAGGAAAAGTCGGGAGGACGAAAGTCTTGTTCATATAAAGAGTTCATGGCGTGCAAACCGCCAATTTACAATGGGGAGGTTGACCCGATAATATGCCTGCGGTGGCTAAGCGATATGGATGGAGTATTCGAAAGGACTCATTGTGATCCAGACGACTACGTAGCCTATGGCACGGGTCAGTTAAGGGGTCAAGCGAAAGACTGGTGGGATAACAAGAAGAAAGAAATTGGAAGCGAAGCGGCTAAAGCAATGACATGGGACGAGTTTAAGACGCCATTTCTTAAACATCACAGTCCCAAGGCAGTCATTAACAAGATCAAGGAAGAATTCATGCAGCTTTGACACAAGGGTGAATCTATTGATAAAATCACGGGAATGTTCATGGATAAGATGAAGTTTTGTGATGAATAGATAACGAATGAGGAGCAGAAAATATAATATTATTATAATATGTTGAGCGCCGAGTATAGGAAGTTTATGACTCCTTCAAAGTATGAGACTCTCACCGAGATTATAAACGTTGCTCGGGAACGGGAAATAGAGTTGAAGAAACAGATTGAAAGAGGTGAAAGAAGGGCGCAGATAGTTAATCAAGAAAGGGCGTTCCAAACGCTTAAGGAAAAACTGACCCATGCACCGGTATTGTCATTACCGGATGGAACAGACGACATGGTAGTGTACTCAGATGCATCACATTCAGGGCTTGGCTGCGTTTTGATGCAACGGGGCAAGGTTATAGCCTATGCCTCGAGGCAGCTAAAGACTCATGAGAAGAGATATCCTACCCATGACCTCGAGTTGGCGGCAGTGGTGTTCGCCTTGAAAATATGGAGGCATTATTTGTATGGGGTGAAATGCACTATCTTTACCGACCATAAAAGCTTGAAGTATTTCTTCGATCAGAAGGAATTAAATATGAGGTAGAGGCGGTGGTTAGAAACCGTCAAAGACTTTGATTGTGAAATACATTACCACCCCGGGAAGGCTAATGTAGTGGCAGACGCGTTGAGCCGAAAGACAGATTATACGCCTATTCGAGTACGATCGATGCAACTAATTGTGACATCGGGTTTGCTTGAGCAAATTCGGAAATCTCAAATCGAAGCAATAAAGGAAGAAAATGTAAAAAGGGAAAGAATAGTTGGGCAGTTAAAAGACCTGGTGGATGATAACCAAGGATTAAAAACTTGATTTGGGAGAATTTGGCTTCCAAACTCATGTGAGGCCAAGGCACTTCTACTTGATGAGGCCCATAAATCTCGTTATTCGATACATCCGGGGGCGACCAAGATGTATAACGATTTAAAACAAAATTATTGGTGGCCCGGAATGAAAAGAGACATCGTGAAATATGTGGAGAAGTGTTTGACATGCTTGCAAGTCAAAGCGGAGCACCAAAAGCCATATGGTAAGTTGCAACCATTTGACATCCCAGTTTGGAAATGGGAACAAATCACCATGGATTTGTTGACCAAATTACCCAAAACCAACCGCGGATTTGATGCTATATGGGTAGTCGTGGACAGATTGACGAAAAGTGCTCACTTCATTCCGATTCGTGAGACTTATACATCCGAGAAGATGTCGGAGGTGTACACCAATGAAATCATAGCACGTCATGGGGTACCGATATCCATTGTGTCAGACAGAGATACTCATTTCACTTCGAATTTTTGGCGTGACTTCCAAGAACAAATGCGGACTAAACTGTTCATTATCACCGCTTACCATCCACAAACGGATGGGCAGAGTGAAAGAACAATACAAACGTTGGAGGATATGCTGCGGGCTTGCATTATTGACTTCGGGGGTAGTTGGGATGTCTATCTACCCTTGGTCGAATTTTCATATAACAATAGCTATCACTCGAGCATTAAAATGGCCCCGTATGAGATGTTATATGGTAGAAAGTGTCGACCCTCGGTATGTTGGGGTGAAGTGGGTCCACGAGGACTAGCACCTACTGATATAATCCGAACTACGAACGAGAAGATCGACATGATCCGAACTCACCTAAAGGCGGCTCAGGATCGACAAAAGTCGTACGCGGATAAACGAAAGAGGGCGATCGAGTTTCAAGTGGGCGATAAGGTAATGCTGAAAGTATCGCCGTGGAAAGGAATAATACGGTTCAGAAAAAGAGGGAAGTTGAGCCCAAGATTTATTGGGCCATTCAGAATCACCGAACGGGTCGGTAAAGTAGCATATCGTCTCGAACTACCCGAGGAGTTGAGTGGGATTCATAGCACATTCCACGTGTCACATCTCCGAAAATGTTTAGCAGACGAAACTGCTCGTATCCACTACCATGATATCGATGTGGATAACAGCCTCAACTATGCAGTAAAACCAATTGCGAAGAGGAGGGTGCGGATATCATCGTCATGATTCCTCAACTATGCAGTAAAACCAATTGGAACTAAAAGCTCGTTTCCTCATAATTCAACATTCCGTTTTAAACGGCCTTTTCAACATACCCTCATTTATTATTCCAATATCCTGGATTCACAACTTTAATTATCATAGCTAGGTTCACAAGCGTAGTGGAATTCAACACTTAACAACTTACGAAACCATCATATCACTATTGTCATGATTCCTTTTTATGGTATCTATTCAACTCATTTGACTATCTAGTGAAAACCATCACTTTATTAACAAGTCAAACCCAATCCCAAATCTTTATTTTGACCCGTTAGTTCAAGTGAGCTACGCCACTTTAGAACACGTCAAACGCATCCTTTACACTACGATTCTATCTATACACTAAACTCAAACATATATGCGTAGTTTAACGAGACCAAAGTCACGTACCTTTAGAGCACACCCTTCAAGCGCGTATCTCCCCCTCCGGCTTGTCCGCTTGACGATCCGGATGCTTGGCCTTAAGAGTTCAATTCAACTTACATTTAGAACCCTTTTTGTAATTATTAACACATAAATTGCCACATTAGTCAATTTTGCGTTTTTATCCGATTTTTAACATATTAATTCCCCACTAAGGCATTTCAACAAACACCTAGTGGGTCAAATTTTAACATGATTATTACCAAGTTCATGACTTGTTAACTTGTCTAAATCAACTTCAATTAGGCAAATATATACATATTTTCAACATCAATATTTCAGAGATTATCACATAATTTCAGTTTACACTAAATCAAAAGTCTTAATCCTAGTGTTTATCAAGTTCTACTAACTTGTTAATCACCCACTATGGTGATAATGAACCTTACAAACATCATGCAAGATTTTGACAAGAATTCATCTAGGGTTTGTCCCTAAACCTTATATCACTTCCAATTTCATTCATGCATGACACAATCAAGCTCAATTTCAAGTTTTCATGATTTGTCTAGATCTTGAGATGAATTGAAAATACCAAAATTTACATACCTTATGATCCCTACAATAAGGAGACCACTAATCTATATTCAGATTTTGATTTGAACTTGATTTGAGCCTTCAATTCGTGGTTTTTGTGAATGCTAGGGTTTTGGAGAATGGGGGTCGCCCTTCTCTTGCTTCTGATCGACCAGACATCCCCAAATAGGGTGTTTGGTTTTGTTTTTAATTAAAAATTGATAATACAAGTTTCAATTTTGACAGCATAAGCCCCTCCACTTTTGTTTAACATATAGTTTGGTTATTCTAACCCTATTTCGAGTTATTTCTAGACTTCTATTTAACTAGGTTATAATTTCCTAGTAAAAAAAATTCTTGTTTATTAATACTTTATAATTCTAATATAAAGTTTTATATTTTCGGGATGCTATAAGTCCACCCCCCATAAAAAGGGTTTCGTCCCCGAAACCGAATTTACGTACCAAATAGTATGGGGTAGAGCCGTTGCATCTCCTCTTCGGATTCCCATGTGGTATCCGCACCCTTCCTGTGTTCCCATTTAACTTTCACTTGGGTTTATCCGGCCTGGTGTGTCTCTGTGGGGCGCACCGGGGCTATTTGTGAAAAAGAAGGATGGGAGCATGCGCATATGTATCGATTACATGGAGTTAAATAAACTCACGGTGAAGAATCGATACCCACTCCCAAGAATCGACGATTTATTTGATCAATTGCAAGGCGCAAGTTGGTTCTCCAAGATCGACCTTAGATCGGGATACCATCAGTTGAAAGTCAAGGAGGAAGATATACCGAAGACGGCTTTCCGTACACGGTATGGACATTACGAGTTCCTTGTGATGTCCTTTGGGTTAACTAATGCACCCGCGGCTTTCTTGGACCTCATGAACCGGGTCTGTAAGCCTATGCTAGATAAGTCGGTAATAGTGTTCATTGATGACATCTTGATATATTCGAAGAATGAAGCGGAACACACAAATCATTTGCGTGAAGTATTAGAGACGCTCAGAAAAGAGAAATTGTATGCAAAGTTCTCGAAATGTGCTTTTTGGTTGCGAGAAGTACAATTCCTCGGGCACATCATTAGTGCAAACGGGGTGTTAGTAGACCCGTCAAAGGTAGAAGCCGTGGCGAGATGGGATCCACCGAAGAATCCTTCGGAGATCATAAGCTTTTTGCGGCTTGCGGGTTATTATCGAAAATTCATACAGGATTTCTCCAAAATTGCTATGCCGTTAACCAAATTAACCCGTAAGGACGAAAAGTTTAACTGGAGTGATGATCAAGAAAGGGCGTTCCAAACGCTTAAGGAAAAACTGACCCACGCACCGGTATTGTCATTACCGGATGGACAGACGACATGGTAGTGTACTCAGATCAATCACATTCGGGGCTTGGCTGCATTTTGATGCAACGGGGCAAGGTTATAGCCTATGCCTAGAGGCAGCTAAAGACTCATGAGAAGAGATATCCTACCCATGACCTCGAGTTGGCGGCAGTGGTGTTCGCCTTGAAAATATGGAGGCATTATTTGTATGGGGTGAAATGCACTATCTTTACCGACCATAAAAGCTTGAAGTATTTCTTCGATCAGAAGGAATTAAATATGAGGCAGAGGCGGTGGTTAGAAACCGTCAAAGACTTTGATTGTGAAATACATTACCACCCCGGGAAAGCTAATGTAGTGGCAGACGCGTTGAGCCGAAAGACAGATTATACGCCTATTCGAGTACGATCGATGCAACTAATTGTGACATCGGGTTTGCTTGAGCAAATCCGGAAATCTCAAATCAAAGCAATAAAGGAAGAAAATGTAAAAAGGGAAAGAATAGTTGGGCAGTTAAAAGACCTGGTGGATGATAACCAAGGATTGAAAACTCGATTTGGGAGAATTTGGGTTCCAAACTCATGTGGGGCCAAGGCACTTCTACTTGACGAGGCCCATAAATGTCGTTATTCGATACATCCGGGGGCAACCAAGATGTATAACGATTTAAAACAAAATTATTGGTGGCCCGGAATGAAAAGAGACATCGTGAAATATGTGGAGAAGTGTTTGACATGCTTGCAAGTCAAAGCGGAGCACCAAAAGCCATATGGTAAGTTGCAACCATTTGACATCCCAGTTTGGAAATGGGAACAAATCACCATGGATTTGTTGACCAAATTACCCAAAACCAACCGCGGGTTTGATGCTATATGGGTAGTCGTGGACAGATTGACGAAAAGTGCTCACTTCATTCCGATTCGTGAGATTTATACATCCGAGAAGATGTCGGAGGTGTACACCAAAGAAATCATAGTACGTCATGGGGTACCGACATCCATTGTGTCAGACAGAGATACTCAGTTCACTTCGAATTTTTGGCGTGACTTCCAAGAACAAATGGGGACTAAACTGTTCATTAGCACCGCTTACCATCCACAAACGGATGGGCAGAGTGAAAGAACAATACAAACGTTGGAGGATATGTTGCGGGCTTGCATTATTGACTTCGGGGGTAGTTGGGATGTCTATCTACCCTTTGTCGAATTTTCATATAACAATAGCTGTCACTCAAGCATTAAAATGGCCCCGTATGAGATGTTATATGGTAGAAAGTGTCGACGCTCGGTATGTTGGGGAGAAGTGGGTCCACGAGGACTAGCACCTACTGATATAATCCGAACTACGAACGAGAAGATCGACATGGTCCTAACTCACCTAAAGGCGGCTCAGGATCGACAAAAGTCGTACGCGGATAAACGAAAGAGGGCGATCGAGTTTCATGTGGGCGATAAGGTAATGCTGAAAGTATCGCCGTGGAAAGGAATAATACGGTTCAGAAAAAGAGGGAAGTTGAGCCCAAGATTTATTGGGTCATTCAGAATCACCGAACGGGTCGGTAAAGTAGCATATCGTCTCGAGCTACCCGAGGAGTTGAGTGGGATTCATAGCACATTCCACGTGTCACATCTTCGAAAATGTTTAGCAGACGAAACTGCTCGTATCCACTACGATGATATCGATGTGGATAACAGCCTCAACTATGCAGTAAAACCAATTGCGATTTTAGATCGTAAAGGGAAGAGTTTGAGGAACAAAGTGATTAACCAAGTGAAAGTTAAATGGGAAAGCAGGAAGGGTGCGGATACCACATGGGAATCCGAAGAGGAGATGCAACGGCTCTACCCCATACTATTTGGTACGTAAATTCGGTTTCGGGGACGAAACCCTTTTTAAGGGGGGGTGGACTTGTAACATCCCGAAAATATAAAACTTTATATTAGAATTATAAAGTATAAATAAACAATAATTTATTTTACTAAGAAATTATAACCTAGTTAACTAGAAGTCTAGAAATAACTCGAAATAGGGTTAGAATAACCAAACTATATGTTAAACAAAAGTGGAGGGGCTTATGCTGTCAAAATTGAAACTTGTATTATCAATTTTTAATTAAAAACAAAACCAAACACCCTATTTGGGGATGTCTGGTCGATCAGAAGCAAGAGAAGGGCGACGCCCATTCTCCAAAACCCTAGCATTCACAAAAACCACGAATTGAAGGCTCAAATCAAGTTCAAATCAAAATCTGAATATAGATTAGTGGTCTCCTTGTTGTAGGGATCATAAGGTATGTAAATTTCGGTATTTTCGATTCATCTCAAGATCTAGACAAATCATGAAAAGTTGAAATTGAGCTTGATTGTGTCATGCATGAATGAAATTGGAAGTGATATAAGGTTTAGGGACAAACCCTAGTTGAATTCTTGTCAAAATCTTGCATGATAAACACTAGGAATAAGACTTTTGATTTAGTGTAAACTGAAATTATGTGATAATCTCTGAAATATTGATGTTGAAAATATGTATATATTTGCCTAATTGAAGTTGATTTAGACAAGTTAACAAGTCATGAACTTGGTAATAATCATGTGAAAATTTGACCCACTAGGTGTTTGTTGAAATGCCTAAGTGGGGATTTAATATGTTAAAAATCGGATAAAAACGCATAATTGACTAATGTGGCAATTTATGTGTTAATAATTACAAAAAGGGTTCTAAATGTAAGTTGAATTGACCTCTTTAGGCCAAGCATCCGGATCGTCAAGCGGACAAGCCGGAGGGGGAGATACGCGCTTGAAGGGTGTGCTCTAAAGGTACGTGACTTTGGTCTCGTTAAACTACGCATATATGTTTGAGTTTAGTGTATAGATAGAATCGTAGTGTAAAGGATGCGTTTGACGTGTTCTAAAGTGGCGTAGTTCACTTGAACATCAAACGGGTCAAAATAAAGATTTGGGATTGGGTTTGACTTGTTAATAAAGTGATGGTTTTCACTAGATAGTCAAACGGGTTGAATAGATACCATAAAAAGGAATCATGACAATAGTGATATGATGGTTTCGTAAGTTGTTAAGTGTTGAATTCCACTACGCTTATGAACCTAGCTATGATAATTAAAGTTGTGAATCTAGGATATTGGAATAATAAATGAGGGTATGTTGAAAAGGCCGTTTAAAACGGAATGTTGAATTCCGAGGAAACGAGCTTTTAGTTCCAAGGAAACACAAAGCCATGAATATCGCAAACATACCAAGATGTACAAACCCGGGAACTTGGGTAATGGCATCAAAAAGGTCTTAGAATGAGAAATTGGAAATATACACTTACAGTTGGAATGGGTCGAATAAATAATAGTATAGTAACTTTTAGCCGTATGATCGGTGAGTCAATTGTTGGTATGATAATCAAAATGAACATGTCCGGAATGAATTTACAGACAAACAGGAAAGAAATAGCCTAAAACGGTATCCGGATTAGGGTGAAATCCACAAGATAGTTAAATGGCAAGGTTACAGTATCCACCGTAAATTACGGTCTCCACCGTAATTTACGGTGGAGAATAAAGGACTAACGGTGAACCTCTACTGATTTACGGCAGACCAGGAACATTCAGGGTCTACCCTAATTTACGGTAGATACCGTAAATTACGGTAGAGCCCAGAAAACTGAGTATTTAATCCACTTTTCGTTGTCGGAATTCGTTTATATGGATTGTATTAATGTCAAAACTAATGATTTTAGTGGTTTGACCCTAGGGATGGATGAGGTCCTTCCGGATGGTGATCAAGTACGTTGTCAAGAACCGAACACGCATTTTGAAGCTTACGCACCAAACTTAACTTTGTCTAGACTTTAATCATGTTGTAAATGTTTTGTCAATCGTATTTTGAATCCTTTAAACTAGTTGTTAGTTTTTTTTTTTTTTTTTGGGTAAAGGGTTACCCCGGTTCATTTCATATATCACAACCAATAAAAACAAGTAGCTAGGAGAATCCTTACTAGTTCACTTTCCTGACATGCCAGGAAGTGTTAACACGCTAAAAAGCTAACCACTAAGACAAACAAACCCAACTCTAGAATCTAACTAGAAACAATGAATCCAAACCACTACATTCTTGGCACATTCCATTTTTCTAACAAGGTCATTCCAGTAGTCGAACTCGTGACCTTTATCGAGGCTAGCTTCAATCTAACCGTAGACACAATAGCTTCAGAAATGGCATGCACCGTACGCCTCTTGGATTTAAAAAGCCTTTGATTACGCTCTTGCCATAAGAAATAAGCAGACGCCGCTAGGAGAAGACGACCAATAATACTCCGCATTGACTTCTTCGAAGGTATTGCAATTAGCCATTCTACCATATCCTCCCACTTACTGGACATTAGAGGAATTCCAGCAAAAGATTTAATAGAAGACCAAACCTGCATTGAGAATGAGCATTCAAAAAACAAATGATCATGCGAGTCCGGTTCCAAACCACACAACGGACAAGATAGCTGAATCAAATTCGAAGGACCTCCAACATCCCATTGTCTTAATCTATCTTGCGTTTTGAGCTTCTTCCTGCAAATCAGCCACGCCAAAAAAGCATGTCTCGGAATACAATTTGCAAACCAAACTATGTCAACCCAAGGAACTCTATCACTCTGGCTTCGAATCGACTCCCACACTACAGTTGCTGAATAATCCTGTTCGGCTCCAGAATCATCACGCCATACTATACAATCTGATCTATGAGAAGACACTTGAGGTGGTTGAATAGTTAATAAAACCGGAAATAAATCCATCCATGCTCTCGGCCACCCCCAATCACCATTATTCAGAATATCACACACCCTCGTATTAAGATTAAACCCCGCATTATGCACCAGTCGAGCTGAAATAACATCACATAACGGACCAATATGCGACCATGTATCAAACCATGCTGACGTATTAAGACCATCCCCAATCTTCGAGATGATAAAAGGACGAACACGATCCCGTATATTCAAAATATTACGCTAGGCCGTTGCATTGCTACCCTTTAATCTCAGCTGCCAAAACGACTTACCTCTTATTTTATGCTCATGGATCCAATTCACCCATATAGAGTGTCTTCTAGTAAGAAGACTCCATATATGAGTAGTCATTAGCGCCATATTCATATCACGGATTCTCCTTATACCCAAACCACCTTCAAACTTTCGAAGACAAACATCAGACCATTTAACTTTAGCACGACCTTTCTTCATAGGACCTTGATACCATAGGAATGCCCGCATCTTTTTCTCTAGATCATTAATAATACTTGCCGGAAGAATAAAAACGGACGCCCAATAAATATGCATGGAAGATAGAACAGATTTTATCAATTGAAGACGACCCGCAAAAGATAATGTTTTATTTTTCCAACTCTCAATTCTAGCTTCCATCTTCTCAACTAAGATCTTGCAATCTTTATAAACTAACCTTGACGAGACTAATGGCACGCCCAAGTATCGGACTGGTAGAGTGCCTTCCTCAAACGGCATCAATTGTAAAATACTTTGCTTAACCTCCCTACCAACATTACCAAAAAAAGCGGTACTCTTCGCCATACTAGGGACAAGGCCCGAAACATTCTTGAAACTCTGTAACCCGTTCATAATAACCCTAGCCGAAGGAACATCACCTCTAGAAAACATAAACAAATCATCCGCAAAACAAACATTCACAATCCTTTGTTTTTTACATAGGTTATGAAAGTTGAAATTGGAAGAATTATTCACCAAATCCTTTAAAATGAGTGTCAAAGCTTCCATCACCATTGTAAATAAATACGGTGACATTGGATCACCTTGTCTTAACCCCCTTTTGCCTTGGAAAAAACCATGAATATTCCCATTCACTCCAATCGAGAAAGAAACAGTAGTAACACATACCATTATCCAATGAACCATCTTGTGATGAAAACCGAATCCCAGAAGCAAAGACTTTAGAAACGACCAATCTACCGTATCATACGCCTTTTGAATGTCAACTTTAAAAGCACATTTCGGAGGTCCAGTATTATGGTGATAATTATGCATCAACTCTTGTGTCAACAAAATATTATCTGAAATTCTTCGTCCAGGTACAAAAGCTGATTGATTAATATCCACCACATCATCCAGCCCATCCTTAATTCTATTTGTGATAATCTTGCTAATGCACTTATAAAGAACATTACAGCATGAAATGGGACGATAATCCATGACCGAATTAGTAGTTTGAACTTTAGGGATGAGAGCCAAAACCGTATGATTTAATTCCTTTAGAAGCTTCCCATTAACAAAAAACTCTTGAATAGCACAAGAAATATCGTTTCCTACCACATCCCAAGAATGTTTAAAGAAAGCTGCCGAAAAACCATCTGGACCTGGCGCCTTATCATTAGCAATAGAGAACATAGCTTCCTTTATTTCTTCAAGCGAAACATCCCGAACCATATTATGAGCCTTCAATGTACTCAACCTCCTATTAAATAACGCAGGATTCATGCTTTCCGTAATATTACCTTCAACACCTAAAAATTGCGTAAAATGCTCAACAAGAACCTTCGGGACTTCGACACCTTCAAAGACAGCACCATTTCGATCTTTAATACAATCTATTCGAGTAATATGGTTCCTACACTTTAGAGCATTATGGAAGTAAGCTGAATTTGAATCACCAACATGAAGCCATTCCACCTTCGATTTTTGCTTTAAAAAACGTTCCTCATCAAGTTTCGCCTCATTAAAAACACTAATTAATTTCGCCTCTTTATCTCGTAAATCAACATTAATCGGATCACCATCAATAGCCGTTTGCACCTCATCCAACTCCGCTCTTAGTTTAACAACCTTCTCATGCAAATTTCCTTGCTTATACAAAAGTTTGCGCATCGGAGATTTCAATTGTTTTAAGCGTTTAACAACACAATACATACGATTACCTGTGCATGGCAAATTCCACACTTTCACAAATTCCTCCCTGAATTCAGCTTTATGAACCAAGAAATTAGCAAATTTAAACGATCTCGGACCAACTTTCGCAAGACTAGGAAGCTTTAAAACACATGGACTATGATCCGAAACCCGATAAGGTTGAAAAACAGCATGAGTCGAAGGAAACTCCACTAGAAATTGAGCGTTTCCCATGACCCTATCAATTTTCTTCATAACACCTATGCCTTTCTTCGGTTTTTGACTCCAAGTGTAATGCAAACCAAACCGATTAATATCTAAAACCTCTATCTGCTCCACGCACTCCTTGAAGTCTCTCATAGCCATTGTAACATTTGATGAACCAAAGAAATTATCCTCCAAATTCAGCGAAGAATTAAAATCACCCAACAATACCCACGGTTTATTACGAACAAAAGAACTATGAACCATTAAATTCTGCCACAACTCCTTCCTTTTAACATAGTTATTATCCGCATAAATAAACGAGCAAAAGAACGATTTATTATCAGCTTTATTAACCACTTGAGTATGCATAACCTGATTAGTTTGAGAAATAACCATTAGATCAGCCACATCCGCGTTCCAACCTACAATTATCCTGGTTCCCTTATCACAGATCGCCCCATTAGAAGTCCAACTCCACCTCCTACAAATACTTTGACAAACATTGTAAACTTTAGCCACATCCATATGCGATTCCAATATGGCACACACGTTAAGATGATTTTCTTTGACAACTTCCTGAACCTCCTTCTGCTTAAGGGAGAGATTCAATCCCCTTATATTCCATGCTGCAATACTACCCATCTAAACTCACATAACCGGGAGTGCTTGCCCCCTCAGAATTTGGTTTAACCCCCGCTTCCATAAATAAAGCAGTTTCATCATACACCGTTTCAATGTTTTCCTCATCATCAACATTCACTTCATTACGGGAACCATAGAAATTGTTAGAATTCACATTCACTGATTTACTTGGACCATCACCTGCGTTTTCCAGAATAGAAAAAGAATTAGACATAGGAACCGAGCTACTTGTAGCCTCTCCACCCACATTATTGCTCACTTTCTTCTCTATAGGTCGATACACCAAATTTTGTTTTGCTTTATTGATCATAATCCCCTTCTTTTTAGTATTTTTCCCCTTATTAACAATAAAACCATCAGCATCCTTTTCTTCCACCTTATTCTGCACAACCTGAACGTTTTTAGGACAATTTGAAACTTGATGACCAAACACTTTGCATGTTTCGCATCTCGGAGGACGCCACTCATATTCCAGCTTCATGGTTTCTTTCACGTATCCTTCACCATCTACCATAGGGATAGCAATTTTTAACTCCTCTTTTAGATCCTCTTCAGCCGAAAGTTCAATTAATGCTCTAGCAAAACTGCTCCTTCCCCATGCATCCGAACACATTTGAGCCGTATACGAATCTAGCATCTTAGGTGTGCCCAATTTAGTTGCTAACATACTCAATCCATCATCCGAATAAGCTGCTAATGGAACGTTATGAATCTTAACCCATACCGCCACCTTCTTAATATATGAGATTATTTTTAACCCTAGCTCTCTCTCCTTTTTGGCGATTTCTTGCTCACCATG
>JARYGA010031986.1:0-29508 GCA_030545235.1 Helianthus tuberosus
GACTCGAAAAGCAATAAAAGAATGAAGGAATACTTACGAAGGGTCCCCGAATGCTAATCTCGGTCCAAGTAACTCAGGTATGAAACAATGGTTTCAACTTAGAGTTTCTCAAATCAAAATTCTTGTGGGTTTTGCAAATGAAGGCATGGGGTATTTATAGGATTTCCCGAACTGTTAGGATCGTTTCTTGGAAAACGTGCTTCAATCTTGGCCATACACTTGCACCCATGGAATTGTAATACCATGTGCACATCAAAACCAGCCCATAGATTCCCCAAAACCATGTGCAACAAGTGGAACGGACCAGATTCGATGTTTCTGCACATTCTGCTGTCTGGGACCCTGACGCGGGCCGCGTAAGGATACACCAAACCTTACGCGGGCCGCATGGCCTGTCTGATCAACAAACATCTTTCAGAAATGACAGTTTTGGTCCCTATTGTGTTTTAAGGCCATTCCCGACACTTCTAAGGCCCATAAAGCCAACTTTAAGGCCCTAAAATGATGCCTAAACAATGTGGACATGAAACATGCTAAAAAATATGCCGGGTGTTGGTTCGTTTGGTCGTACGAACGCGATGTTCGCTTAATTACGACGGAATGCGCATAAGCGCGAAAAACGATCCAAATGACGCGACGGATGGATTTTTCTTATTCCAAACACTAAAATAAAATATTTTAGTGCTTACATAAATTTTTGGATGCCCGGATGTATTCAGAACGTGAGTTATGCGCAAAAGTGCAAACTTGTGCACTTTTTGACACTTTTAGTCCCTGATTGACCCAAAAGTTTATTTTAGCACACCGAACCCCTCAAAGCCTATTTCTAAGCTATGTAAAGGATATTTATGGTATGTTTAACTTATGGTCATGTTCCGGAATGTCTGTTACAGTTCAAATTGGCATACTTTCGCAGTTTGTCAAATTTAGTCCCTGTAGCCGAATTAACTTGTTTTTGCCTTACCAAAGCCTTCAAAACTTATTTATAAGTTATGTAAAGGTTATTTAAGGTATGTTAAGTATATGTTGATGTTCCGGAGTATTTGTCGCATTAAACTGATTACGTTTTACGCATCAGTTTGCGTATAACTCTCCAGAAAGCGATATAGAGTTTGAAATTGAATAAAAGTCAAAACATGAAAAATGTAAAACACAACCAAACAAACAGTGGGATCAAATAACATTTTTTTATTGATAATTGAACTGTTCACAATGATTACAAGCACAGATGTTACAGTCTCCCCTACTTGTTGAAATTTCGTCCCGAAATTTATTTAGAGGAAACTCGTGGGAAAAGATGCGGATATTTCGCCTTCAGTTGATCTTCGCGTTCCCAAGTAAACTCGGGTCCACGTTTAGCTTCCCAGCGAACTTTGACCAAAGGAATGCGCTTGCGTTTAAGCCACTTGACTTCACGTTCCATGATTTCCACTGGCTTCTCAACAAATTTCAGTGTTTTGTCAACACGAATTTCGTCAAGCGGTATGTGGAGGTTCTCATCAGCTAAACACCTTTTGAGATTGGACACGTGAAAAGTTGGATGAACATTTCCAAGTTCAGGAGGTAACTCAAGTCTGTAGGCTACCTTACCGATTCTTTTGACGATCTTGAATGGTCCAACGTATCTAGGTGCAAGTTTTCCTTTCTTTCCAAATCTGATCACACCTTGCCAAGGTGAGACCTTAAGTAATACTGGATCACCGACTTGAAATTCCAAGGGCTTGCATTTTGGGTCCACGTAACTCTTTTGACGGCTTCTAGCTGTCTGAAGGTTATCACGAACTTTCTTTACCTTATCTGTTGTCTCTAAAATGAGGGCAGGTCCAGTAAGCTGAGCCTCGCCGATCTCATTCCAGCAGACTGGTGAACGACATTTTCGACCATAGAGAACTTCGAAAGGAGCCATTTTGATGCTGGTGTGATAACTGTTGTTGTAGGAGAATTCAATTAACGGAAGATGTGAATCCCAACTACCACCAAAGTCGATCACACAAGCTCTAAGCATATCCTCCAGAGTTTGGATTGTTCTTTCAGATTGACCATCCGTTTGCGGATGATAAGCCGTGCTCAGATTAAGTTGGGTCCCCATAGCAGATTGCATGGTTCTCCAAAAATGAGAAGTGAAACGAGCATCTCTGTCAGAAATGATGTTCAAAGGAACACCATGTCGAGCTACAATTTCATCCACATAGATTTTTGCAAGTCTGTCAGCAGGAAAGTCCTCACGGATTGGCAAGAAATGTGTTGACTTAGTAAGACGATCAACGACTACCCAGATGGCATCATGACCTTTCTTTGTGCGTGGAAGTTTGGTAACAAGATCCATAGTAATGTTTTCCCATTTCCAAACTGGGATCTCTGGTTGCACCAATAAACCAGAAGGACGCTGATGTTCAGCCTGAACCTTAAGACAAGTAAGGCATTTTGATACATATAAGGCAATGTCTTTCTTCATACCAGGCCACCAATAGTGAATACGAAGATCCTTATACATCTTATCTGAGCCAGGATGAACAGAATAACGCGACTTATGGGCTTCATCCATAAGCAAGGTGCGGAGGTTATCTTGGCTTGGGACCCACAAATGGTCCATGAAGTAATACGATCCATTGTCCTTCAGTTCTAGATCAGGTGTTATGTGATAGGGAAACTCCTTATCCATCAAACCTTGTGAAACACAAGATTGTTGAGCCTGAGAAATGCGTGCTTGGATATCGGATCGAGCTTGAATAACAGATTGAACACGTACACAATGAAGCTTAGTACGTTCCTTACGACTCAATGCATCGGCTACGACATTCGCCTTACCAGGATGGTAGCGAATTTCGCAGTCATAGTCGTTTAGTAGCTCAACCCAACGTCGTTGCCTCATGTTGAGTTCTTTCTGATTGAAGATATGCTGAAGACTTTTGTGGTCCGTGAAAACCACACATTTTGTACCGTACAAATAGTGTCTCCAGATCTTAAGAGCGAAAACAACTGCACCTAACTCAAGATCATGAGTGGTGTAGTTTTTCTCATGTATCTTCAACTGCCTCCATACATATGCTATGACTTTGTTCCTTTGCATTAGAACACAGCCAAGACCCAATTTAGATGCATCGCAATAAACGACGAAATCATCATCACCCTCAGGCAATGATAGAACAGGTGCATCGCAAAGCTTCTGCTTCAAAGTCAGAAATGCTTCCTCTTGTTTGAATCCCCAATCAAAGGGCTTGTTCTTCTGAGTTAGAGCAGTTAGAGGAACTGCAATCTTCGAGAAGTTTTCTATGAAGCGGCGATAATAACCCGCTAGACCAAGAAAAGAACGAACCTCAGTAGGAGTAGTAGGCGTATCCCAATCCTTAATCGCACTGATCTTGGAGGGATCTACATGAATACCTTGTTCGTTGATAATATGTCCTAAGAATTGAACCTCTTTAAGCCAGAATTCACACTTGGAGAATTTGGAGAAAAGTTTCTCTTTCTTTAGGAGTTCCAAAGTAAGACGAAGATGTTGCTCGTGATCAGCTCGCGTCTTAGAGTATATCAAGATGTCGTCAATAAAAACAATGACGAACTGATCCAAATAAGGCTTGCAGACCCTATTCATTAAGTCCATGAAAACAGCAGGAGCATTAGTCAAACCGAATGGCATGACTGTGAATTTATAATACCCATAACGAGTGCGGAAAGCTGTCTTGGGAATATCTTCTTCATGCACACGAAGTTGATGATACCCGGAACGCAGATCAATCTTCGAAAAATAAGAAGCGCCCTGTAACTGATCAAAGAGATCATCGATGCGCGGTAGGGGATATCGATTCTTGATGGTAAGCTTGTTAAGCTCACGATAATCGATACACATCCTAAAAGATCCATCCTTCTTCTTGACAAAAAGAACGGGAGCACCCCAAGGTGAAAAGCAAGGACGGATAAAACCTTTGTCAGAGAGCTCCTGAAGCTGCTTAGATAACTCTTGCATCTCAGACGGTGCAAGACGATATGGAGCTCTAGCAATGGGATTTGCACCAGGTACGAGATCAATGCAAAACTCGACTTGGCGTGCTGGAGGTAGACCAGGTAAATCTTCAGGGAATACTTCAGAATAATCCCGAACGACAGGAATATCTGAAATGGACTTACGGACTTACCCTTGCCTTTATCTGCTGTAACATGTGCTAAGAAGTCCACATAGTTCTTCCGCAGATATTTCCGATCTTTAAAACAAGACATGAGTTTGAGACCACCAGTAGGTTTCTCACCATGAACCTGTAGGATCTCACCTGTCGGAAGCGGCACACAAACGATCTTCTCGAAACAAACTACCTCTATGTGATGCTTGGATAACCAATCCATACCCACTATAACGTCGAAGCTTCCAAGTTGCATTGGCGTGAGGTCGATAGGAAAAAGATGGTCGTTAAGGTTCAACTGGCAGTTGCGAAGAACAGAATCAAGAATAATGGGTTCACCACTAGCAACCTCTACTGTCAAAGGTTTACCTAGTTTTGTTCTAGACACGCGAAGCATTGGCTCAAAAGACAATGATACAAAACTCTTGTCGGCACCCGAATCAAAAAGAACAGATGCATACTGATTATTAATAAAGAACGTACCGTTCACCACATTATCGTCTGCCTGCGCCTCTTGGGCATTCATGTTGAAGACTCGCCCTCGAGCTTGAGCCTGATTCTGGGTTGGATTCTGATTCTGGTTAGCTATCCTTGGGCACCGGTTCCTGTAGTGAGTCAGATCCCCATAATTGTAGCACGAACCAGGAGGAAAATGAGGTCGTGTAGCTTGACCTTGTTGCTGAGCAAGAGGCTGAGCCACCTGTTGGGCTTGGTTCTGAACTGCCTGGTTCTGGTTAACAGGAATGCGACAAGTAGCGGCAAGATGACCCGACTTCCCACAGTTGTTACAGAAACGGCACGGATGTTGCGGCTGATGGTGACTGTTGCATCTATTGCACAAAGGTGCATTCCCTGAATAGGGCTTCTTCGCTGGAAGCTGTGCGGGTTGGTTGGGAGCTGCCTGGTTAGCTTGGGCAGTGACAGCAAAATTTTGGGAAGCCTTACGCTTCCTTGACCCTCTCGAAGAACCAGAATTCTTTCCATTCTTGTTTTGACCTTTCTTGCTATCCTCTTTGTCAGACGATTGTTTCTTGCCCTTGTCACCCTTCATGTGTAACTTATTCTTCCGAATCTGCGACTCAGTCAATGTCGCTGCTAACTCGATCGCCTGACGGAGTGTGGCAGGGTTACTACCAGTAATGATGTCTTGCACTGAGTCAGGTAGGCCGTCGATGTATCTTTCGATAGCCTTGTCGAGTGGGGTGACCATCGTTGGGCATAGCAAACTCAGCTCCTCAAACCTATCAGTATATGCCCTGTGCTCGCCACTGTCTTGTTTCAAGTCATCAAACTCTTTCTCCAACGCTCGCTGTTCATGACGAGGACAGAACTCCCTCATCATAAGAGCTCTAAGTTCAGCCCATGTCTGTGCTAGAGCAACTTCTGCACCACGGTCTCTCATTACCCCATTCCACCATGTAAGAGCCCTCTTCTGAAACACACTCGAAGAAAACTCGACCTTGCGATTGTCAGGACACTGCACGTGGCGGAAAGTATTCTCAATGCTCTCGAACCATTGAAGAAGCCCAGTCGCTCCCTCAGAACCACTAAACTTGAGTGGTTTAGCCGAGTTAAAACTCTTGAAATTGCATGGACCATTGTTGTTGTTGTTGGCTTGGTTCCATTGAGCAAAGAGGTTTGGGAATTGAGCAGCCATCTGCTGCGCAATGATTTCTGCCAGTTCGGCAGTCGCTATCTGGTTTTCGCGTCGAGGACGCATTCTAAAAAAGGAAACATGAAAGGAAACGAGTGAGATGTTTGGATGAAGAGAATGAGATGAAACAAAACTAACAAAAGCAAAGATGGTGGTCATTTTTTTGTTACCATAAGGCAAACAGACAACACACAGTGACTAATCAAAGTAAATGGGTCAAAAATAATGTATCGCGAAGACATGCTCGCCTATAAGTGAACACTCACCCCAAGAGTTCCCAGGTAAGAGTGACTGGTCCGATTATGTGGATTTATACGAACACTCTAGCCTTAGACAGAAAACCCAGGGTACAGGCATTCACCCTTCCATTTTGCACGTGTTCACATTATTTAAAACCCAAAACCTTGACGAGATTTTGAAAACTCAAGGGGTTCAAAACCTTATAACAGAGGGTTCAAAACCTTACAATAGAGGGTTCAAAACCTTGTAATAAATCATCCAAAAATAGATGATTGTTTTTCAAAAATCGTTTCGGAAAAATTTGTTTTTTTTTTGTTTTGATAATCACCTAAGGATAGGTGATGTGCATGTTTTAAGATCTAAACACAAGATAACTTGTGTTAGGGTCCTAGAAAGGTTATAGTCTAGGTCAAAGCATTACTAATAACCTAATTCCCTATATCCATTGGCTCTGATACCAACTCTTCTGTCACGTATAACATACAAAACGTGGCGGAAAACGTCGGGGAGTGTTGTAATAGAATTAATTGTTTCATAACCATGGCATACAAAGTTGTATTTTATTTATCAACATAAGAGTTACATTGTTTTAAACAGGAAACAAAGAGTTTATAACATAATTAAACAAAGTCTATCTTCATTTTAAGTCTCTAAGGCACAGGTCCGCCCTAGTGTCACGATCATCATCCTATGCAAAAGCTCCTGAAAACACATGTGAAAATAGGTATGTCAGCATAAAAATGCCTGTGAGATACATAGGATTTGTGAAAAGAGGATTCATGACTTATGAGTTTAGAAAAAGTTGTTTAACAAAAGTCAGTCATGAACCTTGTAAATTGTTTTGTTTTGTAAATCATTCAAAAAGCGATGATATGTATAAATAAGAGAATAATGTAAGGTTAAATGAATAACCAAGTAAAATGAGTTTGTATAAGATAAGTTGTTTTGTAAATCAATGACTTGTGAAGATAATTTGTTTATGTAAAACGTAATATGTCAAATATTGAAATGATTTAAGTAACGCTACGACATGTAATGTAATACAAACACTTATATATAGGAAGTACCAGCGGCGTATCCACCATGCTTGTATCATATTACACACGCCTCGTTACTCAAATCACTTAATCAAACCAATCACCAATGTAAATTGTTTATGTATAAATGAATTGTCATGTGTTAATGTGTAAACCATATCGAAATGTCTATGTTCAATATAAACCACTAAATGTGTATATCAATGTCAAAATGTTTATGTTTAATGTAGATCATGTAATGTGTACCCAAAAATATCATGTATGGTAAGTGAAACATATCAACTAAACCATATGTAAAATGCACAAAAACAAGGTATTGAAGTAAAACATGGTTTAAATCAAAGTTATGTTTTGTGGAACAAATGCATGCTATACTAATACAAACATTTATGCGGTATTGTGAAAATGCATACATCCAAGCCTTGAGACTGTGGCGATAAACCCTTAAACAAATTAAAGGTTTATCTAAGTTATGTGTATCGAATTCGGTCATTCCTTCCAATCCAAACAAACCCAGGATTTCAGGAACGGGAGTTGTCAATTCCTATGGTACCACTACCTACTAACGAACGGCGTAGCTAATGTTAATGAATGTATTGTTCCATTGTAAACAACCCAAATGTCATAACAAAATGTAAGCATGTGATGAAAACAACTGTACTAAGTATGCACACAATGGACATACGTATCATGAAATGTAATGTAAAACAATGTACTAAGTATGCACACAATGGACATACATAGCATGAAATGTAATGTAAAACAATGTACTAAGTATGCACATAATGGACATACATAGCATGAAATGTAATGTAAAACAATGTACTAAGTATGTACACAATGGACATACATAGCATGAAATGTAATGTAAAACAATGTACTAAGTATGCACACAATGGACATACATAGCATGAACACAATGAAATCATGTACTATAATTGTACTAATGAACATAGCAAGTATATGATGTGAAAACATGGAAAGCATGAAAGTAACAAGTAGGCACATGTGTTTCACCCCAAAACGTTTGGAAAACAGTAAAAGAGGGGTCTATGTACTCACTTGAGATTGCTCAGAAGTCCTAAGATAAACACCAAGCAATGCTAGAGATCACGGAATCAAACGGCACCTAATATAGGTAAATATGTTAATAAACCGGACCTAAATCGGAGGATCGGATAGAATGAGGGTTCGTAAACCAAACGAGTATGGAGACTCGTGTAATATGGTTTAACAAAGCCTACATACTAAATGAAACCTAACATAAGTGCTTACGACCCATTACGACCCGTTTAGGTAGCTTATGCTACTTTAACACGTCGTCCGCGTGAAACGCGTTCGGAACGTCTAACTAGTCCTATGACAAGTGTTATATGCCTAAACATGTTACATAATCAGTTATGTGACAAAATTTTAGGTTACATATGCTTAATTACCGATTACACATGAAAAGGGTATTTTGGTAATTTACCTAAGGCATATATACTACCTATCATACAACTACTTAACGAAGCGACCATAAGGTATAACCTCGGAAGGTTATTCCCTATTATTAGTGCATTTATGTCTATCACATTCGTCAATCCGAGCCGTAGCAAGAAACAGAAGAAAACGAGTCGTTATAATGTAATAACTAGACAAAAGGCAAGGTGGCATAATTGTAATAATGAGAAATCTCATTAAATGCCTTGGCCTATAAATAGGAGCTTTATGTTTAGATTAGAGACTTTTGGCTCATTTGTGTTTTGGAGCTTTCTAGATCTAGAGAGAGAATCTAGAGAGAGAAAGTGATTCAGGTGGTGTACAATTTCATACTTTTCTATAGAATCACGTTTATATTAAGTCGTGTGTATTAGGTCACGTTCGTGTACGGTTTCCGCACGTGTCACGTCCGTTTCGCAATCATTTCGGAGTCAAAACCGGTCCTACAAGTGGTATCAGAGCAGGAGCTCGATTGCACTGATCTATCACACGATTTCGCACAGGATTACATCGATTTCAGATCTGAATATCATCTATTTTTTCATCTTTTTCATCTTTTTCACGTTTTTCACTGAAAATCGTCAAATTGAACAGGATTTTACGGTTCAAATCGTCTGATTTTTTGATATGTTGTGCGAAAACACCTGATCTACAACCCTACCAAGTTTCAGATCCAAATTCCTAGCCGTTTAGGAGAAATCGAAAGTTTTAGGTCCGATTTCGTATCACTCAGCAAGATCACTTGAACTAACAGCTGGCTTTCGCTTGGAAAAACAGGCTTTCGCTTGAATATTAAGGCTTTCGCTTGAAATATTTGTTGGGTTTCGCTTGAAAAGTACTTTAAAACTGGGTTTCGCTTGACCAAACTGTACCCTATCGCTTGACACACATGGCAATTTGAAGCGAGACACACCCTTTCGCTTGAGTTTACCTGTCTAAAATTAATCACGGGGTTCGCTTGAGTTGATCGCTTGAACTGATTTTGATTGAACGTGAACATAACAGTTGTTGGTCAAATGAAAAGTGTTCTCGTGAATCAAAATTGTCAGACCCATGTGCTTTGAATGTTAGCGGCCTAATCAAAGTTCAGAATACATGAGAATTGAATTGTGACTTATCGATTGTCGGCCACATTTAATTAGAATTTCCAATTAAAATCAAGTCTTGATATAAGTGTTTGCATGTTAAAGATATTAAAGGGATAGTCAGAAATCACGTGTATACAAGGATATCGGCACAATCACTAATCAATTGCTAAAGTTCTTGTCGGCTGCATGTGATACATATTAAAGGCTCATGTGACATTGATTTTGGCGGTTCTTTTAATGCACTGATATTTTGCATGTGAAGATATTGTTTGTTGTCGGCTAATCATAACATCACGTGATTTGATTTAAGTTTACATGTGAATGCATTAGAGGTTGCATGTGATGTTGTTTTGTTAGTCAAGTTTATTATTGTGGTCAAAAAGATAACTAGCTAAGTGATCGACCAAGAATTTTGTTGTGTAGTGTGATTCGATCGAAAAACTAATTCACCTGGATTGATTAGTCAAAGGTCCAAGTATCACGGTTTGATCATTCAAAGGTCCAGTTCGTTTGAACCTTGTCAAATTGTTTGGAGTAGGGTCAGGTTGTTTGAAATTGATCCGGGTTATAGCAGTCTGCACAGTTTGACAACTTGAACCTCAGTTCGCACAAGATATTCACCAATTCGAGTATCAGTTTGATTCAGTTGTTTGATATTTTTAAACTGATAGTTTGTTTGTTTGTATTCAGGAGATTCAAGATTTACAAAGTGCGAAGTTCAAGAAATTGTTTCAAGATGTCGAGCAGCGGTGAAGAATTTTACAACACATTTTATAACGCGTTCACTTCCGAATCGACAGATAGAAGATCCGAGATGAGAGAATATTCGAAGGAAATCTCAGAGAATTTGAAATTTGAAAACATGTATGGAAGCCAACAGAAACCACCGAAGCTTATGAAAGTTGAAGATTATAACTAGTGGAAAAACAGATTTGAGGGTTGGGTAAAAGCTTTCGCTCCTGAAAGCTGGTTAAAAATGACAGATGGATACACTGAACCAGTAAAAGAGGGAGGAAAGTTAATAGATCCAAAAGATTTATCAGACATAGATATAAAAAATGTTGTGGCTAAATCTAAAATGATTACATTCATCAAACAGTCAGTGAGAGAGGATATTATCTCGTTACTTGAACAAGAGAAAACTTCAAAGAGTTTGTGGGAAGCGTTAGGGAGAAAGTGTGTAGGAAGTAATGAAATTGTCAAAAACAAAAAGAAATTGTTGCGTAAGGAGTTTGATTTATTCAGTTGTATGAAAAATGAATCTGTTTGTAAAATGATCGAAAGATTTGGGCATCTGAAAATGGAGTTAGCCAGACATGAAATCACATATTCTGAAGAGGATTTGGTGGATAAATTGTTTGATTCATTGCCAAATGATCAAGAGTGGCAATACTTCGCTTTAATGTTGAAGAACACAATCAAGCCTGAAGATTTAAAAGTGGATTTGCTGATCGAAAGACTTGAAAGTCATGAGTTGGAGATAAAGAGATCTAAAGTCAACAATCCAGCTTATCAGCAAAATGTAGAGCTTTACTACAGAGGAAATGTACCCCAGGCTGGTTCTCCAAGAACAGCATTTTCTGCAGAAAGTTCAAATTCAGTGAACAATGAAAGTCTTCAAAGTGGTTTTCACAGTGGATCTTCTTCAAACACTTCAAGTAAATCTGCTTCAAAGAATTTATTCCAGTGTAATATCGCAGTGGATCTGAAGAATGGGCAGAATTTCAGCGAAGAATAGGCAAAACAACAGATGGTTTTCTTGGCATCTGTACTTGAATCGTATGAAAGCCTCGTTGCAGGGAAGATTGGCAACACCAACTTGACAAAAGACGATTATGATCAATTAGACCCCGAGGAAATGGAACTGATGGATATAAGATGGTGCATGGCCAGTGCTGTTCGTCGGGCACAGCGATTCATGGAGATCATGGGGAGAAAGTCAATTGGTGGACCATCTACCAAACTGGGATTTGATAAATCTAAGGTGACATGCTTCAAATGCAAACAAAGAGGTCACTTCAAGCGCGAGTGCAGAAATGCGTATGTTAATGATGAATCTGCTAACCCATTCAACGAAGATTATTACAAGAAAGCGATTTACCATCAGAACAAGTCTGAGCCACCAAGATTGAAACAGCCTGAAGAAAAATCAAGGGCTCTTGCAGTTATATATGACGATGAAGGTTACGACTAGAGTCAAGTATGCCCTGAAGAAGATGCAGTTGGATATGCATTTGTGGCTGATGCTGATCCTGATAGATATTGGAAAGCAGATTATGCAAGATGGGAAATCGGAAAATTAAATGAACCATTCAAAGAAGCCCAGAGAGCAAAAAGATGGAATGAAGAGTTGGAATGTTACATGGATCCACGGGGTAATCCAGTTATTGACCCATCAAAAGTGGATTTCGAAGCTGTAACAAATTTGGTTCAAAGGCAGGCTACTTTCAACACACGAAGGTTATCTGATAAAGCATATCTGCCTGATTTGGAGAAGAAGATTAGAGAAGTTTGTGAAGCAAGTCTACCGAAGGTGGTAGAGATGAAGAAGAGAAAAGAAGAAGAATTGAAGAAGATGATTGAAAAAGTAAAGACTGTTGTGAAGATTGCTGCTGAAGAGGAACAGAAAGCTGAAGAGGAACAGAAAGCTGAAGAAGAACAGAAGAATGAAGAAGCTCAGAAAGAAGGAAGATCAGAAAGTTGAGTCAGAAGAACCGGTGCTGAATGAGACTGAGGTTAGAAAATCTTCTGATCTATCGAATGTTGAAATTGTTGATAACAATGAGAACAAGTGCAGGAATTGCATAGAAATGTACAAAGCCTGTATTAAAAAAGATGACAAAATAAAAGCAAAAGAATTTGAAGCAACCAAGTTTGAAAATGTTTTCAAAATAAAATGTAAAGAAATGGTTGACAAAGAAGAAATTTTGAAACTAAAGGTTGAAAAATTGACACAGAAATGTCAAGGTCTTGAAAAGGATAATGATGTTTATAGACAAATGTGTTCAGCAAAATGTGTCGATTGTGTTGAAAAAGAATCTAAATTTCAAGATTTACAAAAACAGTATGATTCTTTAAAGTGGTCGAGTCAGAGAGTACAAGAAGCTTATGATACTTTGAAGAGCCAAGTCAAAAGTTTTGATCAAAGACTGTCAGAAAATTTAGTCAATAAAGAAATGTATGAAAGAAAGTTTAAAGAAAAGCAAATTAAATTGAACAAGTGTGTTGATGAAATTGCTAATCTTAAACAAGTCTTGGCTGAAAAAGAAAAGGTTGTTACAAAACTTCAAAGTTATCATAACTCTTCGTACATTCTCGAACTCATTTTCAACATCACACCAGATGACAAAGATACTGAAAATTGCAAAAAGGGTATTGGTTCAGAATTTCATCAGGTACCACCACCATTGAGAAACAATTATACTTTTTATGATGAGGAAAAGGTGGCAAAGGGTTTGAACATAGCTGACCAGTTACCTGAAAGTATCGATGTGACTTACTCCAAATCTGATGATGCTAATGATTCAGAGGTGGTAAGTAAGGTTGTTAAAAGCGTTTTGAAAGATGAGTAAACAAAAGGTAAGTCTGAATCACAGGATGAAGATGAAGGAAATCTTTATGATGGTTATTTGAAAAACACAAAATCCGAGAAAAATTTGAATGATGATTCAAAAGGATTGGTTTATACCATGATTGGATCGGATAAACTATTCTTAGATGTGGTATTCCCGATTCAGAATGTGATTTTAGAAAAAGTTGATAAAGTTTTTAAAATGGTTGAGATTGAGAAGTCTGAGATTCCAAAGTTTGCTGGTAAAGGTCATAAATCTTTTTATAACAAACCTGGTTTTAAGAAGAAAAACATGAAGGCTGGTTTGGGTTATAAAAAGAAACGGAATTGGAATCAAAGTAAAAAACCAAATTTGCAACAAAAGATGAATTTTGTTCAAGGGAAAAGTTTGAAAGAAGAGGAAAAACTCAAATTTGGACAACAGTCTAATGAGGAGTTTGATGCTATGAAAAAGAAACAACAACAGGCCAAGGATGTTTTAAAGAAAGTGTGTTTTAAATGTGATCAAATTGGACATGTTGCACGAAAGTGTCCAAATCCAAAGCCTGTTGATGTTGAAAAACAGAAATCTGAGGATGTGAAACCGAGGTCAACCAGATTTGATTCGAAACAAACTTGGAGGTTCAATACAAACAAGTTTGCTTCAAATCAAAATTGGAAATCAAACCCGAACAGGTTCGATTCAAGACTGACCTGGAATTCTCACACACCCAGATTCAGAACAACACAGAGTTGGAGAACATCTGTTGATATGACAAAACCTCAAGAGTTTTGGAAACCTAAAAATGTTATTCAAAATCAAAAGGTTCAAAAAGAGACAAACTTTTACAAAAGAGGTACTCCAGAAGGTCAAATGTGGAGTGCTAAGAAACAAGTGACGTCGGAAAAAGATGAGAAAGTTGAAGTCAACGCTGAAAAAGTTTTAAATGACAAAGAGTTTCCGAAATTAAATGAACATTATTGTGTTGAAATGCCTAAGGTCCAACAGACCTGGGCTAAATTGTTCAAATGATTGATAAAGTTTGAATGTGCAGGTGCTCAACGATGCTGAAGATTGTAAGAATGGTAGTTGGCGCAGCCTGGCACAGGAAGAGGTTGCAGGACCCTGGTTTGATTGAACAGGGAGTTTAGTTTGAGTGATTGTTTGTACATAAATAAACAATATTTTCAAAATCCTAAAAATTGAAAAATTTAAAACCAAAAATATGTTTTTAGTTTGTTGAAATTTGAAAAACCAAAAATATGTTGTCTTTAATTTTGTTGAATAAATGTTGATTGAATACGCCGAAACCCTCACGGCTGATCAAACATGATTACTTTCATCAGATTGAAAAACGGTTTTTAAACTGTAAAATATCAATGTGTTGTAAATCATGGGGGTATGTTATATTTTCTGCAAATCAGTGCATGTGAAGCAGAAAATGGATGGCGAGACAAAGCTATCAATATTGGTTGTCAAATTTTTCTTTAAATGATTTTGCATTTTAGGGGGAGAAATATTTGTTAGAAAATCCAAAAACATTTGAAAATTTGAAAAAGCACAAAACATGATAAAAATCAAAAATTGAGTTTTTGCGTAAAAAGAGGAAATGATAGTACATCAGTAGACAGTTACAGTATGCTAAAGAAATGGAAAGTTTAAATGTGTTAAACGATCTCACCGTGGATGTGTCGGTAGATTTTTATACATTTAGTAAACTTTTTCGGGATATAAACATAAATTTCACACTTGCTTATTTCGTGGGGAACACTACTTGGATATATAGGTAACCCCTGACATCTTGTTTGAAAGGTCTCATAATATGATATACTAGGTTTTTATACTCAATGATGTATGGGGTATTATTCCGGGACTTCTGCTGAATGGAAGTTCTGACCTAGTCCTCGAATAATACTTTCTGCAAATGCTTGAAACACAGCATCACCCTCAGCATATATGATAAGACAATTAAATTGCTTAGCAATGATGTTGTAAAAAAGATCCTCTAAAGGGGACACACCCAAGTTGAGTCATGATCTCTCTGCTGAACGGTAGTTCTGACCTGAGCTCTCATGATTCTTCATAATTTATTAACCCCTTACAGATATCATTTGTGTTATAATTACCTGTAAGACTGAATATTGGGATCTGGATACGGGAGTATATTCAAGAGGTGGGACACATGAATGGGTTTAAGTTCTTAAAATACATAATTCGTATCCTGAATCAGTTGAAATTTGTATGAAAATTTAAGTGGACAAGTATATCGACAATCTAAGTGAATTGTTTAATTCTTAAAGTGAAATTAAGCTCAACGGTACTTGTGACTTGTCATAAACTGATATGATCCTCTGACGCATACTCAAACAAAAATATTGTCTGTAAATATGTTTGTACATATTTCTTTACTGCTTTATATTTTCAGAAAATACAAAAATATTTTGATTTCTGCTTTATTTTCGACAACCGATATCTGAGTGCTGAGTTTCAAAATCTAAGTAAGCTGATTATGTTTCTGAAAATAAAAAAAGTTCATTAATTTGAAACTTGAAGTTTTAAAATCAAAAATTCAAAAAACAGTTTGTGATATCTCCAAGGTCATTAAGTTGGACTTGGATGATTAACTGTGGGGGAGTTGGATGCTTATATTGTTATAAGTGTTAGTTTCCAATACGATTCGATGAAACTGCCAAATTCATGAGAAGTGGTTTTGAAGGTTTGAATTGTCAGATTACAATTTCTGGATAGCTGAAATTTGAAATGTTATTACTTATAAATGTTTGAGTGATTGCAGATGAGATTCCAGACTACGATCCCGGAAGCTGAGTCTAAGGGGGAGTCTGAAGACGAGCTCAAAGCAAGGGGGAGCTTGTAATCGAAAAGCAAGGTGTCGATCCAAAAGCACGGAAGCTTGACGAAAGGGGGAGCCTGAAGAAAAAGTCTACCGAGAGGGGGAGCAATGGAAGCACGAAGACAGATCCACGGGGATTCTGTTCAAGATAGAGAAAGACACGATGCTACGAGATTGACTACGGCAATATCCGAGGGGGAGTCTGTTAGTGCATTTATGTCTATCGCCTTCGTCAATCCGAGCCGTAGCAAGAAACAGAAGAAAACGAGTCGTTATAATGTAATAACTAGACAAAAGGCAAGGTGGCATAATTGTAATAATGAGAAATCTCATTAAATGCCTTGGCCTATAAATAGGAGCTTTATGTTTAGATTAGAGACTTTTGGCTCATTTGTGTTTTGGAGCTTTCTAGATCTAGAGAGAGAATCTAGAGAGAGAAAGTGATTCAGGTGGTGTACAATTTCATATTTTTTCTATAGAATCACATTTATATTAAGTCGTGTGTATTAGGTCACGTTCGTGTACGGTTTCCGCACGTGTCACGTCCGTTTCGCAATCGTTTCGGAGTCAAAACCGGTCCTACACCTATATACTATGGTCACCTAATGTATTTGGTCGGATCCTAATGATCGACCAACTGGGTCGGGTTCGAAGGTATAAGCGATTTATTAGATCGCTTACCCTTACGACCCTAGACAACGTGGTAATTTAGTCCCAAGGGACTATAACCATCGTGATTACAATCACGTTGCGAAGTTCAAACGAACTTCGCATTGACGATAAACTGGTCAACGCAGAAAGTCAAACAAAGTTTGACTTTCGGACTCGAAAAGCAATTAAAGAATGAAGGAATACTTACGAAGGGTCCACGAATGCTAATCTCGATCCAAGTAACTCAGGTATGAAACAATGGTTTCAACTTAGAGTTTCTCAAATCAAAATTCTTGTGGGTTTTGCAAATGAAGGCATGGGGTATTTATAGGATTTCCCAAACCGTTAGGATCGTTTCTTGGAAAACGTGCTTCAATCTTGGCCATACACTTGCACCCATGGTATTGTAATACCATGTGCACATCAAAACCAGCCCATAGATTCCCCAAAACCATTTGCAACAAGTGGAACGGACCAGATTCGATATTTCTGCACATTCTGCTGTCTGGGACCCTGACGCGGGCCGCGTAAGGATACACCAAACCTTACGCGGGCCGCATGGCCTGTCTGATCAGCAAACATCTTTCAGAAATGACAGTTTTGGTCCCTGTTGTGTTTTAAGGCCATTCCCGACACTTCTAAGGCCCGTAAAGCCAACTTTAAGGCCCTAAAATGATGCCTAAACAATGTGGACATGAAACATGCTCAAAAATATGCCGGGTATTGGTTCGTTTGGTCGTACGAACGCGATATTCGCTTAATTACGACGGAATGCGCATAAGCGCGAAAAATGATCCAAATGACGCGACGGATGGATTTTTCTTATGCCAAACACTAAAATAAAATATTTTAGTGCTTACATAAATTTTTGGATGTCCGGATGTATTCAGAACGTGAGTTATGCGCAAAAGTGCGAACTTGTGCACTTTTTGACACTTTTAGTCCCTGAATGACCCAAAAGTTTATTTTAGCACACCGAACCCCTCAAAGCCTATTTCTAAGCTATGTAAAGGATATTTATGGTATGTTTAACTTATGGTCATGTTCCGGAATGTCTGTTACAGTTCAAATTGGCATACTTTCGCAGTTTGTCAAATTTAGTCCCTGTAGCCGAATTAACTTGTTTTTGCCATACCAAAGCCTTCAAAACTTATTTATAAGTTATGTAAAGGTTATTTAAGGTATGTTAAGTATATGTTGATGTTCCGGAGTATTTGTCGCATTAAACTGATTACGTTTTACGCATCAGTTTGCGTATAACTCTCTAGAAAGCGATATAGAGTTTGAAATTGAATAAAAGTCAAAACATGAAAAATGTAAAACACAACCAAACAAACAGTGGGATCAAATAACATTGTTTTATTGATAATTGAACTGTTCACAATGATTACAAGCACATATGTTACAGAAATCTAAGTGTGCCCACAATTAAGCAACAATGAAACTTTTGTAAGAGTAGCATTAGATTTTAAGGAGAAAAGTTTTGATGGAACAGTGTCGTGATGGAGCGGTGTCATGTACAAGAGGTGTAAATTGAAGTAATATAAAGTTTTCACTTCCCCACCTCTTGCAACTACTGCAAGTTATTATTAGGACACTTAATGCTCCCACTAATCTTTAATATCTCTAGAAATGCTACAAGAGAAGTTTCAATGAGGTACGTGACGTGGGAACCTATCATATATATGTTAGACTTTATTTAATTCCCTTAATGTCCAGATGTCATAAGAAACTTAGGGACATATTTAATAGAAATCTTATTAAGTATATATATGAATAGATTTCTTCTAAGACCGTCGGCCATATACGACAAAATTTAGATACAAGTTGACAGTCTTTAAATGATAAATGAATTATGTCTGAATGTTCCATTTGGAATAAGTTTCATGAATGTCAATGAATGACTTATGATGGATCCATACTTATTCCTTAAGCCAAGTCATATTTTAGGGCTTTGACGTCATGATTTAAAATCACTTAGAATGAGATTAGATGAAAATCATCCTCATTAACCATGTCATGATTTCTCATGAATTTCGGTTGTAATGGATGAAATTTATAAGTCTCATTTTCCTTTTGTCAAATTCTCTTTTGCATGATGACAAAAGTTGTGAAAGTTTAAGGTATCATCTAGTTTCATCTTAGTAATGTCTCTATCCAGATATTTAGAACAAATAAAATGAGAGTTTAAGATAAGTGTGACTTTATGTTGGTTATGCAAACCTCACAACATTCATAACATTGCTTAATTATGACACTATATTCTGATTAATCTTCAGAATATATAAGGTATTGAAAGGCGTTGTTAGAAGACTGCTTATTATGGTTCTTATAGCCTTAACCTTTAATTTTGTCATTAACTCTCATGTTAATTATTTGTTGACTTCTGGTAAGGAAACGTTTAGAACTAGAGTCAACTAATCATGTGTTAATAGGAATATTAATATTAGCAGACTTAAATATCATTAGTAAGTGACTATCTAATTAATTTATCCAACTGTTCTTTAGAATAATGGATAGTCTCGTTGCTTATGTCTAGTCTAATGACATAATTATGCAGTGAGATTTTCCCTTGAAGAACCTTAAAGTTGGAATTTTTACTTGTAATTTGTCTACGGACCTTAGAACAATCATCTTTTTAAAGTTTTAAGTGGTTGTAAGGTGAGTAACAACTTAATTTCCAGCTTCAAACATTTATTTCTTTGTACATATGTTGCTTATCAACACACTCATTATACTTTGGTACTTTTGAGTGTTATAGTTGATTTATAAGGCATTAAATTGTACAAATGAAAATCTTAGTATGTAATGTACTGGAAAAATGTACTTATTTCCATGCGTAAACCCCTAACTTTATGGGTCATGGTATTGTACATTATTATGTGTTCACATATACCACTTAGCTTTATAGTTTATAGTTTTTAAATGAAAGCATGCATCTTAGGAATTCTTGTGATTATTCCACAATAATAGATTAGTATTAGGAAAAACTTTATCTGGAATAACCTTTTAGTGATAGCATTTATGTTAGAGAGATCTTGATTATCATAAGAGACATCATGTTCGATTTGTCCAATTCATCATGCTCTACTTTTCTTCTGTAGTACCTTTATCAGAAGAGAGCAATAGGATTATCGTGTCTTAAGAGATAATCAAGGATTTAATTTAAGAGCTAATTATTATAGAAACTTTAAATAAAGTAAAACATTTTAGGTTTAAGAGTTAGAGTGGGTGAGATATTGATTTATAGAAGAAAGTTATAGTGAGTAAAGTTAAGAGTACTTAAAAATTAAGCTAGACAAAATGATCATAAGATTAATGAAGGATCATGAATGTGAGGATCATTATATGAAGAAGTTGTGATATGTCTATTACTAACATCAAAATAATAGACTTAGTTAAAATTCTACTTAAACGAAGATAAATCAGCTTTGGGCAGAAGTGTAATCATTTAAGCATGTGTGCAAAGTGGTTGTGACAAATCAACTTTGGCCAGAAATGAAACAATCACTTTAGTTATGTAATTGTTAAGAATGCTATATATGAATGAATTAAATCAGCTTTGGCCAGAAATTAAGACATTCACGTTTGTAATGCATACTCAACATGACTTTCGTAATACTTGAACGATAAATAGATGTATTAAATCAGCTTTGGCCAAAAATGATACATCAGAAGCTCATTCAAGTTAAGCCATTTTGGTTTTGTAAAACATTATCTGATTCTGATTAATTAACTAAGTATTTACAAAACCAATTATTTAGTTCACATTAAACAACCTGAAGTAATGAGGTTGATATTTCGAGTTAGTATTAGGTCTCGAGTGAGATCTCGACTCAGTTAGAGATCTCGACTCAGTTATGAGGTCTCGAGTGAGATTTCGAGTCAAGTCTCGACTCATCTTGTGGTCTCGAGTCGGAACCATGGTCTCGAGTACTGAATTTTATGAGATCTCGACTCCATAATGAGGTCACGAGTCGCAACCATGGTCTCGGGTTGTGAAGATTTAAAACCCTTACTCGAAACCTCAGTGGTCTCGAATCGAAACCTTATGGTCTCGAGTCGAAACCATTGTCTCGAGTTGTAAAGATTTGAGAACCCTTATGATTTCGAGTCGAGACCTTGTGGTCTCGAGTCGAGATCTTGGTCTCGGGTCGTTAAAGGGTGATCTCGAAACTCCTGTTAATAGTTGTTATTGTGAAAATAACTGAAAATTCGAATTCTTAGGGATTTTGAGATGTAATTTTCTATTTTAGTGCTGATCTAATTTTATCAAATATTTCAAAAATTTTATCTGTTGATCTAATAACAGTTTTCGAATTTTTTTTAAGAGTTAAAACAGATCAAAACATGAAAAAACACTCAATAATCCAAATCATATTCCAAAACATAAAGGAATTTCGAATTTTCCTAAGAACACATGATGAACCCTAAAAATAAAATAATAATTCTGGGATCTGAAATCCTTATATTTCATTAATGTCGATTTCGGAACAGTAACAATTTCGGATGTGATTAAACATCCTTTTAACTTATAAAATCCGTGAATCTTTGCTTTATTCGAATTTTATGTTTCAAGTTATATCGGGTTTTTCATAAAAATTTGTTTTCCAGATTTTAATCCCAGAATAATGGATAAAATCAGAACTGATTTTATCAACGTATGCTCTGAAACCACATGTTGATCAGTTTTGTTTTAAGCATAATGGAAAACATGAATAACATACCTGATTGCAGCAGTACAGGCCAACAGAGAATCCAGATTGAGACGCAGCAATAGTGTTTGACATGATTATTAGCTTGATCTGGTTCCTCCTTAGGGTGCAATCTAATGATGGTGATGATGAAAACCGATAAAGGGTAATCGACTATGGAGAGGAGGCGATTTGATGTTATGAGTAATTAGGTTATGTCAATTGTCTAACCTTGAAACCTCTACATTAGTCTCCTTATATATGCACCCAAGAGGGACCCTAATTAGTTAATAAGGGTAATAAGGACCATCAACAATTACCAACTAATTATTTAATAGCTTGTTATATATTTTGATCTATAATGACTATAATGACTACTAGATTAAATATAACTACTAGATTAAATATAACATAATATATATTTAATCTTACACATGTAACATATGGAATTTAGGAATATGAAATATGTAATTAAATTTAGAGATTGGAGATATACGTAATAATACTTATTTAAGAAGGAAAAATATGTAATTAAATTTAGAGGTTGGGGAAATATGTAATAACACTTTCTAGGAGAAGGAAATATATAAAAATCCCTTAATAATACAATGTTGTTTATTCAATACTGAATTCATGTGTGTATATAATATACACACACCACACACACGTGACACATTTAAGTAATTATAAATAAATTAACCGTTAAACAATTGAAAAATTAACTAACCACTTTTTACAGTATTACATGAAAACAAGTTGACCACACTGAAAAAACTTGTATTTATTGATAATATACCACACTTAGACACAAAACATGTATCCCCCACTTGTGTCCTAGTGGTAGAAGGCTTGGGTTTTCCAATGGAGACTCAAGTTCAATTTCCACGTGTGTCATATTGGAGTGGATATAAGCAATGAAGGATTTGGACTAGGTCTTGTGTGAGGTTGTCAGTTTGATTCCCGAGCCAAACCTGGTTTTTGTCCCACCGTGTGTTACGCCAGAGAGTTCTGCTCTTATGGTGGCACAAGTACTGTCAAGTGGCAGCCGTCGGTTTGCTTTCCCGGGGGAACGCCCAAAAAAAGCGAAACTTTAAAGCAAGTGTAGGCCCGGTTAAGATAACATAGTCTGGCCAAAGTGAGGCAATTTTGTTTGGTAAAATTACCGTACTTAGACTCGAAACATTTTTGTATATTTTTGTTTAATAATGGTAAGATTGGTATTCAATCTCATGGCCCTTTTGTTATTGTTTTGGGAATAAATTAACTACTATGAAATGAAGAACCCCATATCATTATCATGAACAAGTAACAAGGTCTAATGAAATTGACTTTGAAGATCCATGAGACCATCTCCAATTAAAAAAAATATGTAAAAAGAAAAAAAAACTTTTTTAAACTATTCTTTTTATTTTTTTTTTTATTAAAACGACTTCTATATATATTTATATACCCTCTGAAAAAAGATTAGGTAAAAGTTATTTTTACATGTAAAAATGATTTTTTATGGGTTTTTTAATTACATCGTTCTCAAATTCCCCACTTTTTATGGTTCTCTATTAAACCTCACTACACACACACATATATATATATATATAGTAGGAGTTGGCTACAAATTCTATTTTTCCTACAAAGTGTGGGAACTGTTCTTATTGTGACATGTGACATCTAGAGATTTTTAATAAAAGGGAATAAAGGTAATTCAATAATTAAGTTATTATTGGAAGATATACTTCTTAAACAATAAAATGTGATTTTTAAGAAAACCATATATCTTTAAACAATTCAAAATCGCCAGTTACATAACGGATACCTTAATCATAATTCATTCGATTTGTTTGTGTGTTTGATATAGTGTGTTATACGTATTTTGCAATGGTCAAATGGTGTTTTATCGGTATGGTAAATGTAACGCCCGACTCACTAAAAAAATATTAAAATACTTTGCGGAAACAGGCCCAAATTTTTTTTATCTTAATAAAGTTTATTATTCCATAAATATATTAATCCACATATTCAGATTAATAAACATTTACAAATGATCATTTAAAAAACAATCGCGATGGCCCGTTTGCAAAACGACCATTCCTTGCGAAAACAAAACCTGCTTAATAACCAAAGTTGTTATAAAACAAACATAACCAACTACTACATTGACATACTAGCGCTTAGCTAAAACAAACGTTAAACTTAAACTCCAAAATGTAAATAACTAGATCAATTTGACCCGATAAGAAAATCCATATACTTAGTGAATAAAACATCACTTAATCTTTCCATAGTTGACTCGTTTCCAAGACTTTATCACTTTTGTCTTTCTACCGCCCGAATATGCCATATAACATTATCATATCATTACCCTCGACTGAGAAATTATATATATATATATATATATATATATATATATGTGTGTGTGTGTGTGTGTGTGTGTGTGTGTGTGTGTGTGTGTGTGTGTGTTTGTGTATGTGTGTATAAGATCAAGATCAAGAGAAAACCTCTTCGAGTTATGAGAACTTAGAGAACTCGATCTTCCCGTACGAGTTTTGCCCCCATTTTTTTCACACACCTAGATTAAAATATTAGAAAAGCCTGCCGTAAAAAAATTTCAAAGTTGTGTTTTTCGGAATTTTACAGCATTTACGGAATTTTATAGAACACGTTGTGTGCATGATTGAAATTCACCATTAACATGCCTATTCGAACTCCCAAAATCACCAATTTTATCATCAAAGATGTTACTTTCTTTATAATACCCAATAGTACCATTTTTCATATTTTTAAATAAAATCGCTATTGTTTTTAATATTGTCAAATTCAACTCAGATTTGGTCTGCAACTTTTCACATAGTTTTCATGCATCCCTACCATAATCACCAAATCATAAATTTGACCCCAAATCATAACAAGCAACATGAATCCATAACTCAAAAACTACATTCAATCATTCTAGCATAAAGACTATGGTTGCTCAACACCAAAATCACACACCATTACTCCCACATTCGTGGGTTTGAACAACAACCATAAAGAATCCTAAACCTCGAGTTTCTTAACATAAACATAAGAATTCACTTACTGATATACGCTAAATTATACATGTTTTAGTCCCCCATTTTACTCCCGTTTTACACGTTTTTTTGCTAAAACTTTGATGTTTAGGTACTTAATCAGGTACTTTTAGATTTTCAGGTCTTAAACGGCGTACCAAAGACAAAGGTGGAGAAAAAGGGGAATTTCCGGGCATTTCGGATGAAATTTGCACATTCTGTTGAAGATACAGATCATGCACGACCGTGCACTCCATCTGCACGACCGTGCAAGGCGCGCGACACCGGAAGCACTGGCGGTGCACATGGCAGTGCAACTGACTTCTCGGAGTGCGTCCCTGAGCACCCCTGTTCACTACCTGATACTTAAAGAAACAAATTGATTTCCTGGAGATGCATGACCGTGCACATCAAATGCACGACCGTACACTTTGTTCGACTTTGCCGCCCAATCTCCCACTTGTCTGACCCATTCTGCAACTGACGTCATACTACCATTTGTCAGTACACGGGCGTGCACTTTAAAGTGCACGACCGTGCAGGTTTAAAAACCCTATAAAACAGAGCATTCGTAATCTGATCAATTATTGGGTATTTTTCCTATCTTCTGGGCGATTTCCGGGGTCCGAAGGCAGCCTGTTTTGGTCGATTTCAAGCTTCTAAATTCTACGAAAAGCCTATCTATTATCCAATCCATCAAATTCTTGCTTGTTTATGGTTTGACTCCTTGTTCTTTTCATAATTTTTGGGCACATTTCAAGCATTAGGCTGATGTATATTGTATTATTGTAGCCTTTGGGCAAAAACACTAGTTACTTGTTTCAACAATATTTAGTTTGTTAATCTTGTTTGTATGAAACTTTGGCACTTTTTCATGTTTGAATCTTGATGATCATATGGCAAACTTGTTTCATTGATGTTGGATTCTTGATTAGAATTTGGTTATCTTGGATGATTAGTGAATGTTTAGTTGAAAAATGTTGAAAGACTATTGATTAAGCATTTGTTAGTAGGCTATTAACTTGTTAATATGTTTACACCATGAAACTAGAAATGGGTATTGGTTTAATAAAAGATAAATCTGTCTTGATCAAGAATGCTTTCTTACACGCAAGGATTTTAACGGGTTAGATGGTGTTATTGGGAGTTCTTGACATGGTTCATAATCTTTGTCTAGTGATTTTGGTTGAAATTGCTATCTTGGTAATTTGTGTTCAAGACTTACGAAATGGAATAGTTTGTGATATGATCTACTTTTTTCTTGTCGTGGTGGTTGTATTGTGATTCGGTATTTCATTCCTTGATAAGTGAGGTTAGAAAACTCTTAACAGATGACTAACTTATTTTTAAAGATTTGCATGAAAATATATCAATAACTCGTTAACGAGTGATTTTATGTGGTTAAAGTGTGTTTATCACGTTAACTTTCCGAATGATTGTCATGTTAGGATTCCTAAAAGGGATACTGATTGTTTTCATAATTGGAAGATTGATCAAGTGCTTTCTTGACATGTCCGATTTAGTAACATGCTTAGGTTGTTTGCGAAACAAGATAATATATATTTTTTTTGTATTTGGAGTCTTCTATGTTTTAAAAAGATAGTTTTAGATAATATTAGTTAAAAACTCATTCACCTATCTTTTTACCGGTAAACCAATGACAACGATTTAGTACTTATGCGTCCGCTCGCATCCATGGATCGACATCTGGTTCTTACCTATATTTTACTACATATATGATAGGGTACACTTGTCCTTTTGTGTGTGTTTTAATATTAAGGGACAAATAATTTATATAAATATTAAAACAAAGTTCGTGTGTAAAATTCATTGTAAAAAATATGCATATATATGCACACGTCACTTACCAAATCCTTGGGAATCGAACAAGGATGGAGAATCAAGATCTTAGCCTTCCAATTTCGTTATTTCCGTGGTGAAATTGGCCTCCCTCCCATGCTTTCCTTCTGCTCGTGTCACACTCAGGGGTGACCCCTAGTCACGTTCTTTTTCTTGTACTTCTATTTTTTATTTTGTTAATTCCCCATTTAAAATATGTATTTTCTCTTATCACCAAAACTATTGGTTTAATCAAGTTAAACCCCTATAGATACATATATATCATATTGGAGATGAAATTTTAGTACATTTTAAGTAAATCCTCTGTATTTTTTTTTATAAAAATACTATCTTGCCAACATAAACTTATTTTAGAGATTAAATATTTACATTAAAATGTATTTTAATCTCATAAAAAATCGGGATGTTACAGTAAAACACGTCATTCAAACTATAAAACACACAATTCTTTTAAATAGATCATTTAAACTTTAAAAAAACATGTGCTTACCAAAAACCCTACTAAAACACAACATTAATCAATTTAAAATACACAAATCGTTAAAACACACAATCGAAACTATTAAAAACGTCGTCATATAAAATACACTACGCTGTCATATAAAACACACCATTACTGGTAAAAACATCAACTACTTGAAACATATTTTTTTAGATATGCAGCAATTACTGCATATCACCATTACTCATATAAAACACACCATTAATGGTGATGGCGATGGCGACGGGTGGTGGTAGCGGCGACGACGATGGGTAGTGGTGGTCAATGGTAGCGGGTGGTGGCAGCGGAGGATAGTGGTGGTGGTCGGCGGAGGGTGGAGGTAGTGGTCGGGGTGGCGGTGGTTAGCGATAGCGGGTGGCAGCGATGGTAGTCGATGGCGGTGGCGACAGAGGACGGTGGTGGTGGTAGATGGTGGACGTGATGGGCGGTGTTTGTGACGTAGGCTGAGAGAGGAAATGTAATGAAAAAAAAACAGGGGGAGTAGATGGAATGAATTTGAGGGAATGGAATGACTTATGTAATGGGTGATTCCATTACGTTGACCAACCAAACACACTTTTTTTCATTCCCTCGCAATAGTTCATTCCATTTCACCTCTCATTCCTGCATACCAAACACCACCTTAGGGTCTGTTTGGAATGACGTAATGGAATGGACGAGGGAATAGAATGGATGGGGTAATGGAATAGACGATATAATGGAATGGATCATTACCATTCCATGATGTCTTATTTGGTTACCATGTGAGAATGAAATGAATCATTACTTTATGTTCTTTGGTAGGAAAGAAAAGACAAAGGAATAAAATTGGTGGTGAGTGACGGTAGTGGATGGTGGTGGGTGGTGATAGGCGGTTGCAGTTGTAGCGGTGGTTAGAGGTGGTGGCGACGATAACAGTGGTGGGTGACGACGACGATGGTGGTCGGTGGTGGAGGTAGGTGGAGGGTGACGACGGAGACGGGGTGGGTGGTAGATGTGGCGGGTGACGGCGGGGGTAGAGTTGTCGGCAGAGGGTGACAGTTGGGCGGAGGTGGGTGGTGGCGGGTGACAGTCAGGGTGGACGTGGGTGGTGGTGGTGGTGGCAAAAGTGGATTACGGCGACGGTAGTCACGACGGCGACTGTGGCGATAGTGGTGTCGCCTGTGGGTGGCGGCATAGGTGAATGAAGGCGGTGTGTTATTAAAAACGACAATAATAATAATAATGGTAAAAAAAATTATAATAAAAATATTGATAATAATAATATATTTCTTTCCATTCCTTAAAGGAATGAAAAAAAAAACATCACCTTACAAAGGAATTAAAATTGTTATATTTGGAAGGTTTACATTCCTTGTGAAATGCTCTATTCCATTACCGCATGATAACCAAACATGTTTCTTTTCATTCAATCAGAATGATCCACTCCATTCCACCTTCTATTTCTTCGTAACAAACGTTACCTTACCTTAGAGAACTCGGCCTTCCCGTGCGAGTTTTGCCCTTAGTTTTTCACACCCCTTATATTAAAATGTTACAAATATGATTGTAAAAAAAATCGAAGTGGTGTTCTTGCCCCCTTTATAACTGCTGTAAATGTTTTTTTTTTTTTTTTTTTTTGGACAAGTTGATTTTTTAGGATTTTTGGCAAAAAGAAATTAGAAAACCTTTCTTAAGGTTGAGTTCTCTAAGTTCTCACAACTTGTATGAGTTTTCATTTTACCCTAACCCTATATATATGGTTAGGAGTTGGCTAGAAAGTCTAAAACTTTTAAAAAGTGTAAAAAGTCTTAGAACACCACCATGACAGCCATAAAACACATCGAAAATTCACAAATAATGCAGTGAAGATTACTGAAACATCAACTATGTGGGTTTTGTTTGATTTTTTGGATGATAAGGCTCTGATTATCCAGTTAGTAACGCTGTGGTGTTTTATGTTGATTATCATGTGGTGTTTTATATTCATAGTTGTATGATGGTGTGTTTGAAGTTTTTATGGACTGTTAGAGTTCGAATACGATGTTTTAGTAATTTTCCCTCAGTTATTTGTGGGTTTTGGCTGTGTTTTATGCCTAAGATTATTATGCTTTATGACGTTTTATGCTTTTTAAGAGTTTTGAATTTTGTAGCCGGAGCTCATCCTTATTTAACTCTATCATAGTTGGATATAATAAATTTCATATGTCGTTTTCAAGATCCTCTAATGAAAAAGTACAACTAAAGTAAGTTATTAAACCCATCTCAACTTCTTTGATATATATCAACCAAGTCCACTAGTTGCCCATTTTAGCACCATCGCCATAGATCTCTGCATCTAAGTAAGTTTTCTCATCCAAATATGTTCATCAATCATATATGTATCTACTTTTCTTCCATATTTTATTAGCTCTTTGTGATAATGCAATATAGTATATCTAGACTAGTTTAATTGGGTTATGACATTTTCTTGAAATATAGTATATCTCTAGACTAGTTTAATTGGGTGATGACATTTTCTTAACCAATTGAAATATTCATTTCAGATCTCACTTGATAACTCGGATTAACTGCAACTAGCGACGGACGACACTATGTCATTATCAGTTTCAGCACAACAAGTTGCCCTTTTTCTTTTCGAGAGATTCATGAAAATGAAGGATATGGAACGATGTATAAAATGGGTGTTCATACCAACAACCATTAGTGATTCATGTGGATTAGACTACTTTCATAATTGCATTAGTGGCTAATATCAATATCAAATCATGCACCGTG